>JBBIGA010081305.1:0-30345 GCA_037576975.1 Alestes dentex | reverse complement strand
TTTTTGTAAATCGTTTGTGAATTTACAGCGGCGTTTAGGCATTTTGTACTGCTGATATCGAGCCCCCCCATCCCCCCTCTTTTGGAAAGCTTGGTACGCCCCTGTACAGAAGGCAAAGGACCCCCCAGTTAAGATAGTAATACAAATTGGAGTGTGTGCATATTCCACACTTCCAGCCTCATCCCACTGAGGGTGTGTTATGATGCTGATAAGCCTTTCATTTTGCTACCGCCATAAAACAATCTCCCCTCTTTATGTGGCCAGGTTGGGAAGAAAAGATTAAACACGCTGGCGGATAGATTAGCCATTACTCTCAGCCCACAAAAGCAACTCCTTTATCAGTTTCCCAAAGACGTCACAGCTTAGTGGTTCTCTCGGTGCTTTTGTGAAACCTGAATGGGAGTTGCATCAGGGGAGGGCCAAGGAACTGAATTTAAAGGAGTAGTGCTGCAAAAATCGAATTTACACAGTTTTCCGTGTACATCAGATGAGGCCTTTAGGGGAAGAGTGGACCAAGTCCAGTTTCTGTTGTTTTGAGAAATCAGTGAAAATCTAAGTTGCTTGGCATATCAATGCCATTGAGCGCACATCACTGCCATCTAGCGAATATTCTGGAATTGCATATGGACTTTTTATTCATTATTCCCCGCAAAATATACAGCGCTTGGATGGTATTGACGTTGAAAGAGCTGATACCCAAGAAAGTGGACTTGGTCCACTTTTCCTCTCAAGGCCTCAAGTGTAGTCAGTCAAGCAAAACAAGTATAGGGTCCAAATTTAGTTTCTGTAGTTTAGCACTGGCATTACAAAGCTAAAGTTGTTAACACTTGAAGTCAGTTGTCACCCAAATTCATGTTAATACTCTCAACTCACCCAATCCCCATCCAGCTCTACATTAGGGTGGCACAGACTTGTGGATATGGTTTAGGACGTAGATTGACAGGACATAGCAGGAGCAGTGTTCTAGAATTAGTTTATGTGGCAATGACTGTCATACATACAGAGGAACCTAATCCAAGGTCAGTGTTGTCTGAAAGTCAAGAAGTCGAGTTTGGTTTCATGAAGTTAAAGTTAGATATGTTGTGGTTGAAACCACAGTGACAAGTATACATGATATACTTTTGAGAGAAGTTGTGCTGATATATTTTTTTTTAAGTCTGTAGTTCAAGTGCTAAAGACTTCAGTGCTGCACTCCTGGGACTTTTACAGACATCTGGTGTTCAATTACCAGAGACTTCTAAAGACTTCAGTGCTAAAGACCTGGGACTTTTATACACTTCTGGTGGTCAAGCACTGAAGACCTGGGACTTCTGTAAACCTCTAGTGTTCCAGTGCTCAAGATGCCTTAAGACTTTAGTGCTGAAGACCTGGGACTTTGATCGACTTCTAGTGTTCAAGTACTGAAGACCTGGTACTGAAGAATTATAGTGTACTGAAGAATTATAGTGTTAAAGTATTGAACACTTCTAAAGACTTTAGTTCTAAAGACATGGGTCTCCTGTGGACTTCTGGTGTTCAAACACTGAAGACTTCAGAGGACGTTGTAGTGCTTAGACTTTGGACTTCTATACTCTTCTAGTGTTCCAGTGCACAGTAAACACGTTTTGGCTGGTAGACCGATCAATCATTGTCCCCACATTCCACTCCAATAACTCTGCTTCAGACTGTCTGCAGTAACAACACTCCATATCACCTGAATATGTAAAGGTGGCTCAAACGGCTGTGGGCTGAATGGGTGGTCAAATAAATACATGCTTATAGCTGTTACATCACAATCATGATGAATTCAGAATGCTGTTTTGCAGCTTAGTTTCTGTATGTGGTCTGGAGAGTGAATTGTAACTTCAACTACTACTTGAAACTGTACTAGTGTTCACGTACTACATCAAACTTGTTCATTAAAAAAGCAAGGAAAATGTGATTTCCCTCGATATGTTCCCCTTTAAATTGAGATGCAGTCTCTATTGTGGATCTTTTCATGGACACTCTATCAAGCATCCTCATTCGTTTGTTGATGTTCATGGCCACGTTCCACCTGCTGTAATCCAGTTTGATTGCTGTTTCTCATAAGCTGCATCTTTTGTTCGCTGCCTGTATGCGGATAAAAGCTGTGAAAGACAAGTATAAGGCGTTGCTACATTTGTAACTAGAATACAAAATACTTTTTTTTGCACAAAAAGTGAGAGTAGATTTATTTCCTTCCACTGCCTGTTTACAACCTTGAGGGACCGCTGTGATAAGAGCGTGGATGCAGGCCGTCTCTATGACAGGAATGCAACCTTCGCTGAAATGCATTCCAGCTGTCGATCCAACCCTTGCTGCGCGCGGCGAGATATGAGCTCTATCTCCCGAACCTGGGCTACTTGCTGTTCATTCACCTTTGTTTTAAAAGGACAAAACGTGCATGACTCCGAATCTTTTTAGCGCTTACAACTTGTTCTCCACTATGAGACGACCTCGATGTGGGAATTCATTCAAAGTGATTCACACTCACTCATTCAGACTAGGTTGACTCCAGTGTCAGATCATCCATTGACTAATACTGACAGAATAGTACGTAGTCTTCGAATTTCAAGTAAAGGGTGAACGGGAGATGTAGGCTAAATGATTTATTCTTGTTGACTATTTTATTAGGAAGACCACCATGTATTTCTTAGCTTATGTTTCCATTTATTAGCCGCTTTATTAGAAATGCCTTGTATTTCCAGTTACTGCCCACTTTATTGGAAACAACTTCTATTACTTCTCACTGCCCACTTTATAATGAAAACCTGCCCAGTGTTTCCAGTCACCTTATTACAGACACCTTATAGAGAGTTTGCAGGTGTACAATAACAGACTACATCCCAGCTGTTGTCATGTTGTCACTGTTGTCAACTGTTGACAGTTTTTCAGCCCCCCTCTGTCCCTAAGCATTATCAATCTGCTGCTGGGCAGATATTCTTTGGGTGGTGGATCATTCTCAACACAGCAGTAATGCTGACATGATAGTGGTGTAGTAGTGTGTGGTGCCGTCTGTCAGGTTTTGTTCACACAAAATTATTACATTTAACAAATTAAAAAGTGTAAATATAGTGAACCTGTAATGGACTCTTATTTAGATTCTCAGTCACGCTACCTCTCCACATGCTTTGGTTTTGGTCTGTGGCTCCACTCTTGTCTTGCCCTTCAGATTATTGGTCCTGTTCTCCTGCTCTCCTTTCCCAGGTGGTCTCACTTCCCCGTTGTGTATTCATACCCCTGTCTGTGTCTTTGTAGTCGTCAATCAACCCTAACACCACCCCGAATTTACCCATAACTGCTACCTAGTGACTGCTACTTAGAGCCTCGAGATCAATATTCATCGTTACGTCAATCAGTGTTTTATGTACTTAAACGAAGCCCCTGTTTTGCATGTACGTCTCGGCTTGTTACAGCTCATTTTACAGTTAGTGGTTTACAGTTATTCTCCAATCTTGTAAGTAACATCATTTGCATTAACTCCATCCTGTATTTTGCACTCTTTGGTAGTAATGCACAGAACTGCATATTCATTAAGGCAAACCCAAAATAGACAGGACACTGTTCATTTTATTTGTTTGTTTGTTTATTTATTTATGTCAGCTTGCAGTTTTTTGCAGGTGCTGTAACATTTGCACATGTTTCAATACATGCAGACCTTTAGAAAATCAGGGCCTCTGTGTGTGTTCCTCATGCTCTTTAAAGGTTTTCCTGCCACTGTTGTTTATAATTAGGGGTCAAAACCACATTTCTGGAAAGCTACTCGGGGATAACATTAGACGTTACAAATTAAACTGAATGAAACTGAATATGCTTGTGGGTTGCAGGTCACAGGGTTGAACACATGATTTGTCCGGTTGGAAGAATAGAAAACACCTCTGATATCTCACTGAGTGCTTTCATTTCACATTAGCATTCCATACTGACTACCAGTAAAATGGTGTCTAAATATTTTATGAAGCTTTATGGAGTCGTTCACTTAAGTGGTTATTCCAGGAACGGGCTGGTCGATGAAGTTGTAAGGCTTGTCCATCCCCAACCACACACTTATAGTCTGAAAACCATGGTTAACCACCCAGCAGACCAAGGGACTGAATGCGGATTCAGTGAAACCATTAACCTCCTCAGAACTATTCACATCAACCTACACCTGGTCACTTCATAATACAAGAATCAAGAGATTGTTGTGGAGCTTTGTGTAAAAAAAAAAAACTGTACCTTTCAGGGTACAAACATTGTCTCTGGGGTTGAACCTCAAATGTCTTCAGTTTGGTTAGGAATGTCATTATATCAAATTCTGCTGCAGTTGTTGATTCCATAGACCCAGTCTTTTTTAAAACACTTTTTTAATTGAGAACTGCAGTCAGTGTACCTGCACTTCCCTGCATTTCGCAATGCTGCCAAAACAACCTGAAAAGTACATTTGTTGTACATTATTTGAGCCAGATGCCACAAGCCATTGACGTGACTTTGGTCAGATTTGAGCAGAGATTACAAATATGTGGTTGAGTTTTCAGTCTCTCTGCATTTTAGTGGAAATAAAGGCTTAAGAAATGCCAAGTCCCCAAGAGACCTATGTAAGCTCTTTCAAAGTAATCTGGTCAATCAGTAGTCCCGGATATGAATGACGCATGTTAAAGGACCAAAACCGCTGGTCTATTTGTGTTGGTGGATGAAGGGCAATAAATCTCCCCTCAAAAAAGGCACATTACCTCTGCGCTGTACGTGCAGTACATCCAGACTTTTGAGTGAATTTAGAGTTTTATTCCGCTGCGAAACGCAACACACTCTCTTAGTAATAAAGCCAGGCTGTGGTATAATCTTGGCGTACAAGATTATACTACATAAGGGGTGGAGTAAGGTTCCAAAAACTCACATCCTTGCTTTTATGAATGATAAAACACCTGGATGCTCAGTTGATAGTCTAATGTGAAACGTGGTTCCTGTTCGTTTTTTCACTCCTGGCTCCGCCCCTGTCCTGCCCTCCTGTATAACGCTTTCACCTGTCTGTATTCTTTCTTTGATCCCAGCTGTGTGTACCTACCCCTGTGTTTTCATTCATCATTGTTGGTCCACCATGGCCCTTGCTGTGTTTATATCTGCGTATTCCTTCGTGGCTTTTCTCCATGTTTTGTTTTTTTGTTCTAAAAAACCCCATCACCTGCACCTATATCTGCCTCAAGTCCTCCCTACCCCGTCACATCGAATTCATTATTTACTGCTATTACTGATGATAATAATAATAATAATAATAATAATAATAATTTAATAATTATTCTTGTTTGTTTAATAAAATAATAATTATTTTAAAATGAAATGCTTTACATTGTATAAAGTTTTAATTTTAGGCTGCTGAAATTTTTAGGTAGCATGTAGGTAAAATGTAAAAATGTCAAACATGACATACTTTCTATAATGTGGTGAGAGGCATCCTCTGCTCTCTCCTGGATGAACTCTATGCAAACGAGCCGAACGGCAGCCAATCAGGTTGTGGATATGTGGCGCAGATTATTTTACAAGATTTCAGGATGGATTTTAGAACAAGAATGCCGTAAATGTAAATGTAGGAATTAGCCGCTTCACAACAACATTTTCCTCAACTGTTATCCTGCCACTTTATCATGACATTTTACCCTTCCTGTATCAGAGAGACGGTATCTATCTGTTCATCCATCCATGCATCCATTTACGCATATATCTGTCCAGACCACTGCTCGGATAGGACAGCCTTTAGTGCTCTCCGAACTTCCTGATAGCTCCTCATGCACAATTGATCTTACTCCACGTAACCTGCACTGTACAATGCTAAGTGCATTAGCACTGTATGGGTCGCCTGTGTGTGTTTTTCTGTATGAGAGATGATTGACCATTTGCACGCTGCATCTTAGCTCGCATGGGAACAGAATGGCAAACACTAATGGCAAAAACTAAGCATTAGCATCAGCAAAACAAAATAGCGTCATAATAGCATGTTAGGCGCTTTACACAAGTCACTAAGTTACTAGTAAAACAGTAACACCCAAATCCCAAGACCCAAATCGATACAGCCAAGTGTTAATGCCGTTTCAGTATTTAACACCAAAAAGAAGGATAACAGAGTAATGACCTTGCTGGAAGTGCAAGTTACTCATGACATAAAAGGTATACAGCTGAACGCATCTGTTTTGAACCCAGTGTGTCTGTTTTGAACCCAGTGTGTCTGTTTTGAGCTCAGTGTGTTTGTTTTGAGCTCAGTGTGTCGTTTTGAGCTCAGTGTGTCTGTTTTGAGCTCAGTGTGTCTGTTTTGAGCTCAATGTGTCCACCCTGAGCCCAGTGTGTCTGCTTTAAAGCTGATGTGTTTGTTCTGAACCCAGTCTGACTGTTTTGAACCAAATTTGAATCTGTTTTGGGCATGTTGTGAGCCCAGAGTGTCCATGTTGAGCATCTGTTCAGCCCAGTGTGTCCGTTTTGGGCATCTTTTGCACTAATTGATATGGATAAACATTGCCAGCTTCCAGCATAGCTCCAAGATCTGTCCATACCGATGAGCAATAGAAACCTAGAATCAGTTCTGTGATTTTTAACCTATTGAACTGAATAATTATGGCAAATATATTGCATGTTTCCTAATATAAAAGACGTAAAGCTGATGTTATTTGGAGAAAAAAAACACAGACATTAATAAATAAATGAACAGATATAAAACTGTTTCGAATGATTTTGCTCTTCTGCTTGTTATATAGGTCAGACTCTCCATCACAACTCCATACGCCTTCACCTACAGAAGGAACGTCCAGTTTTTCGCCGGTATGAAGCTAACATCCTCCTGTCCTGCCAAAATCAATTAAAATTGCTCGTTTTGAATTAACAAGAAAATATTTAGGACATATACCTAGTACAAACATCGATGCTCGATAAGGGACGTCCACTTGGACAATCTCAGATATAGTTTGTGGTAGTCGCTTACTAGTCTAGAGGGTACGACACTTACCTGTGCCAAAATTATCCAGCGAACAGTGTCCTGTGGCCAGAAACTGAACACTGAGGGACGACAAGAGGATGACTAACATAAACTATGATCATCTTGACATCTACATTACTACATACTTTTGCATCTGCAAGGTAGACCAGCAGGTCACATGTGTCTAATTGGGTGGACAGTAAATAGTCACAGTGTTTAAAAACTCCAACCATTCTATGTGCTCATTCTTTGTGGCATACCAAACCACTACCACCACCAAATAATACCTGCTCACTGGTGGTCCTGGCCACTGATTAATCTGGTACAAGGAAGCTGACAAGTAACAAATAATGCAGTCCGTAAGGGTGAACTATATAAGCGCAACTAAGAAAAGGTGAAGATGTTTTTTTTTTTCCAATCGCTCTCTCTTAGGATCTCACATGGCATTTTGTTAGATAGGGAGAGTGAGAAGATCACATCTATAATAGGAACCTCGCAAGCCCTTTTTTCCGTTTCACTCCATGGATTCAATCTGTTCCTGTGTAAAGAGTGTGTGTTTTTGCATAAGGTCACGCACTGATAAACAGGGTTAGAGCGAAATACAATCTCCATTGAGAAAAGTCTTTAAAGGGTGAAGTTGCTGATTTTCATTCAGTTGCTTTCATTCACCACATGACTTCCGATGGAAGTAATTTCAGCCATTGTCAGCAACTGAATTGTTTGTTATAGTCACCAGTTCATCAAACTGATCCACGCTATCAGCAACTAAACCCCTCCAGATAATCAGAACATGAAAAAAAAATGCCCAGAAGAAAAGGTTCATTACTGGATCAATGCCAGAATGAGTCTGGCAAGGAACATAAGCTGTGAGGCCATAACTGTGACTTTAACACTGGAGGTTGAACAGGAGCTTCTATGGGGGTCTGGGGACATGCAGCTATGGCAAAGTGATTCTAAAAACTACTAAAGAGCTTTTTATAAGAGTTGGCGTACCAAACTTCCTTTTCAAGTGATATTAAAGAGCCCATATCATGGAAAAACACATTTTCTTTTTTAAATGCAGTCTACAAAAACTGTTAAACTGTTTACTTTGAATGTCACTGTTACATCCACTTCATATAGTCTATGAATGACAATGAAGCTGCAAAACCAGCCCATTTTGAATGTCCTGTTATTGTGATGTAATGAATGTCAGAACGTTTAGATATAGAATGTAGATGTTTAAATATTTGAATTGACAAGAACGCTGTAGATCGTTTTAGCGTGGCACTTCGGTTTTTGTGAAGCGGCTCAACACAGAATCATTTCATGAGTGCAACAGTGCATCAACATAATGTGATATCGCAGTGCAAAAATGTGACAATATGCATCATGGATTATAACCATTCCATTAATTATGAGAATTAATGTAACTGCATTGTTTATAGTGTTAAAGTAATGCCAATCAACCACTCAGTCCAGTACATTCATCACCCCCCCCACCTCCAGTTTCACTAGTAAATTGCGCCATGACTGAATACAGTCATCCTTTTTCTTCGTTCAAATTTAATTACAAATACTGCAAAAATTGTTTTCTATGTCTTTTACTGATCTCATGAGTAGATTGAACCGTGAGCCCTGAGTCGTTTATCAAACCGAAGAGTTTCGTTACACCCCCAGTTAATACACTAAATGTCCTTAATCTAATTACAGAGAGATTTTTTAATTTTTTATTTTTTGATGAATAGAAACATGTTCTAGTCAATTTCCGTTCTGCCAATAGAATGGCCACTAGGGGTCCTCTTGAAAGGGGGTACACCTACAAAACACTGATGACTTGTCAGCAACAGCTTTATGGAATCTGACAGTTTCTTCATTTACTAAAATAATCAAACCCAAACAACTCTTCAGATATATGATCAACCTCCCAATATTCATGTAAAACAGCCGGCAAACGAGACACCTTATTTGGAGAAATAACACCGATTTAGAGAAAGACCACAGGAAAACAAGACACTTTGATGGTCGGGGCTCACTTTGGGAAGATCTGCATCATACACGAGGACCTGCAGTAATCTATAATCATTACTGAATGAACGCCATCTAAATCGAAGACCCTGCGAAGGCTTCAGGGATGTAATTGTCCAATTCCAGTGACCATTTAATTCACTGACGCTACAGATTGAAACCTTTGGTTAATAGATGTACCGGCACACCATGTCATGGTTCAAACCCAGCACAATCCCAACACAAATGTCTCCAAATCTATAACGATCTCCATGAAATCTCCTCACGCATGCTATTAACACTTGCAGAAAGAGCCATCCTGACAAGTGGAATTTGCTGGCAGTGTGTAGTGTTTTCCTGTCCGACAGCGTGTGTTCCATTCACTTTTTATTAGATGAGATCTTATAAAAAAGAAGAGAGAGAAAAAAGCAGGATCTTTACGGGCTCCATACTGACTTCCTGTTGTCAGACAGCGCAAATTAAACTGACCTGCTTTCTCTCTTGTGGTTGCCGAACTATTTGAAGTTGTTTCACTCCTTTTGTTGTCAGAGCTCACCAGCAGCCAGCTCATTTCCATATAAATGTGTTCCGTCACACTTGTTTCATTCCGAGCCTCTATTTGCCGTCGGTTCAGGGTGGTTGTTTGTTCTGCGGATCTTTCACCTTTCCACCTGACTATTTTCAACTTCAGAGCAAATTGAATCATGCAGACTGGGCGGATTGGGCAAGATAATGTCATAAATTCCAAACAGGCTAATAAAACACTGGCCATTTTTCAATTTCCTTGCTCACACACTCCAACTGCACTTTGCGCCTCTAAGTGTGCAAGTGTGGAGACGAAAATGTTTCTCCTTGTTCTTTTGGCTTCAACACGTACTTCTTCATATACTGTTGGAGGCCCCGCATCCTGCATTCGTTATTTTTTCCATCCAGGACATGTTTATGTGATTTATTTATTTTTTTTGTACTGTGAACAGTCATATTCAATTTTCCACAACCACAGTTCACCCTTTCTTCATCCATCAGACAGGCTGCGTTTGTCACTGTGCCTTTTTCCCCACATGGAGTCAATCACAGTAGACAGGTATCTAGAAAACATTTGTCATCATTTTATTTGTATTACTTTGTCTCGAAACACCAGGAGATGCAGTGTCTTGCCTACAGTCGGATATGACTATTGTCTTTAAATCATCGTCAGCTGCACCTCAGAAATATCCGTTCAATTCTAAAATATTCTGAGATACCTAGACATAAAAAAAAAAAAAAACTTTTCAGTTAAATAAGATAAAAGGATTACTTTAATACATTGTGTTTAAACAAATGGACGCTATGCGATAAAGGGATGCTATACTTTAAAGGGTTCTGTACATCTCTCTATGTCTCTATGCATCTCTGTTTTGCATGTTTTGTTCAAAATAAAGTTTTTACTTGGATTGTAAAATTAAACACAATTTTTTTTTTCTAATTTTTGTGTTACAAATTGTCTATAAACTGTATATGGGCCTATACAGGGTTGAGGATGATCTATGTAGGTTATACCATTTAACCTGTAGCATGCATACGTGATGATGTAGCCCCTGTGTGTGTTTGTGTGTGTGTGTGTGTGTGCACTGATGATAGTTTTATAGCAATATAATGCCCTTTATTGATCAATGTTTTAGGCTAAAATTAATGAATTAAAATGACTTAAAATATTTTTACATGAATGAAATTAAACTTATAGAATTAAAACAGATCCCGTCCCCCAAACACACACAGTCATACACACACAAATAAAAACATTTTTGATGTATGAGGAAACTTTGATGAATTTTCAATGTTTCTGAAGTTTTTCATTTTGTGACAGCAGTTGATTATGTGATTGTGTGTTTTTATGGTTAAAAAATGTACATTTTATTCTGACTCCATGAAACAATTTTTGTACTTTTAAAGCGATGGACAGACATGTAACTCCTCCAATACAGAAGATGCTGAAAAGACTTTTTCAGAAGTAATAAACAGTAGAAAGATACGACCTTGTGTATAAATAATTAATGCATGAAGGAGTGATCTGTGTATACACAGTATGTGCCTCAAATGGGCTGTGGAGTGAACGGTACATTTTAAAAACTTTAACGAACTAAAATAAACTTTAATTTAAAAAAGAGGTGAAATTTCAATTGGACCCATAGAAGAGTTACGATGGTCACATTGTATACTGTTTAAGTGGAATTCCATTATTGCATAATTAATTTGATATTTACTGATGCAATCTGCAGTTCATTTATGTTCACTTCTCAGCGTTAAGAAATGGGAAAAGTAGTAAGTAGTAAGTAAGATATGGGTGAGAATCCACTCAAACAATCTAAACCAATAGAGTTGTTTGAAAAAATGTCATCAGTGTAAACACAAAGGTAAATACGTCGCAAGATTAAAACTTCATAGTACAGTTTATTGTTTTATTTATAGGATTCTGTTACTGCTGAGGGTAACCGTGACTTCCTTTTCCTTTCTCAGACAGAAGAGGCCCTCCAGACTGGTGGATGACGTGTGGGCGTCCATGTCCTGACGATGGTGCCTGGAACAGAAAGTTCTTTGTGGTCACTGACGGCCAAATGCTGTTACTGGATAAAGAAGAGGTAAAGAAACACACATACACACATCTGCACTCTCTGCACTCACTGACTACTTTATGAAAACTGCCTACCATGAGAGAACACCCACCTTGAAGCTCAACCTTGTTGGTGCACGGTTACATTTACATTTACATTTATATTTACGGCGTTTAGCTGCTGCTCTTGTCCAGAGCGACGCACATCAGTGCTCAGGTAGTCCACATCTGTTCCTTAAACCTGTAAAGCTAAACTTAAATGAACGTCCACTATTCAAGTTACTGCAGGCTAAGTACACCTAAACAACACCTGTCAAAGAAAAGTCAGAGGGTAAGGCACAGTAAGGAAGGTATGGAGTTTTCAGTTTTTTTAGATTTTTTTTAATGGGGGGGTGGCGTGGGGGAGTGGGATGGGATGGGGACGAAGAGATAAATAAGCCGAAACGAGAGGCGTAGTTAGTCACCAAGGTTGAAGACAGTGAGGGACTCTAATCAGAAGAGGGAGTTCGTTCCACCACTAGGGGGCCAAGATTGAGAAAAGTCTTGACGCATGCCTTCCTCCTACAGTTAGACACTGTAGTCCATCTGTTAATAAGATAAGATAAGAAAACCTTTATTAGTCCCACACGTGGAAATTTGAACTGTTACTGCAGCAAGAATAGGTGCTAAATTAGTACCGGTAGCAAAACATGGATAAGCCCCTGGACAAACAGTGCTGCTGTTGGTGTTTATACAGCATTCATGCATTCTAACAGCTGCATTTTCGCATGGAGGGAGGGATAGAAGTGGAACTCTGCACATCACTACCACACGCGTGTTGATCAGACTTTTGTAGCAATCACTCCTCCCTCATTATATACTGAGGAAACTCAGGAAACAATTTAGCTCCTTATTTCTCCAAAAAAGTCATAATGAAATAACCGTTGAATCTTTTCACGTTATGAAGAGAATCTATAAGTTTAGGTGTTGCTAAGTAGTATCAGTGTCGATTTTGATATCAGGGAAATCCTGATGATAACCATCTCTACTCTTTGGAATCACAGCAGCAATGATGTATTCATTTAAAATCAACATATTCATTTAAAATAAACATTGCCAAAACCGTCCCATATGGATGCTCAGCATGGTTTAGGACTAGAGAACCCCTGAGCAGCGTTCCCGAGAGTTTAACCTAAAATAAAGCATGGGGAACACTAGTCATTTTCATATTCAAACAGTGCTGAATAGGGAACATTTTACAAGTAGTAGCTTTTGCTAATCCAGAGGTCTTAGCTATGAAAATTCCTACTTGAGTCCCTGTGGGACTTTCTGTGTTATATTAGTGCCAAGCTAACTGTGAGGCACATACCCTTTACAAGCATTTCATGGAAGAGTACTAGTGGTGTATGGATGCATGTAAAGTAGTAAACATATTTGGCAGTGACTTGGTGAAATAGGCCACACTTTTGCCAAATCGTCTGTATTATAGTTATGGTCCTGGTTATGGCTCTACTTGTATATGCTCATCTGAATAACATCTAGTAAGAAGCTGACCAATGACAAAGAGGGTAAAAGGATGACGCACAAACTAAGTAAAAGACTGTCCAGTGAGTGGAAATACTAGGATATGTGCACACAAACAAAACATCTGTTTATTTTGTAAATTCAAAGTGGCCAGATTACAACCTGAGCTATGAAGGAAAACTGTGGCAAAACAAAAAGGTAGAAGGTTGAAGCTCCCTTGCTGGAGCACAGGCTGTGGTTCACGTATTAATGCGCAAGATGTGTTGAGCATCCTCTAGGTGGTCAGTTTTTGACAGGATTCTCATGTGACACTGGTGACACTGACTTTACCTTCTTGTAATTTGAAGAGGCCAGCAGAAAACAAACTGGTAGGAGGCCTACGGCCTATAATGTGAATGTGTGTGTGTGTGTAAGAGAGTGTGTGTGTGTGTGTGTGTGTGTGTGTGTAAGAGTGTGTGTGTGTGTGTGTGTGTGTGTGTGTTTGTGACCAAACCAACAGCAGAGAGAGTGTTCATGGAAGCGTGTAGCGTGTTAGCAGCATGTAGTTTGTCACTATGACACCTTAACAGCACAGCACATTACCAGGCCGCTGTAGATCATAGACTTCACACACGATCAAGGCAGACGCCATCTGCCGGGACAATCGATAGATAATCTGACCTTGTACAGGAAATATGCCTCTCACTCTGGTCAATAGATGATTTTTCCCTGCCCCTATACCTCCTCCCGTGTCATCAGAGCCATTAGGCTGCCTTCAAGAGCAAATCAGATTGTAGTTTTCTCAGAGCAGTAACTCATTCATTTGACTTGGTCACATCCACGTGACTGACATGTAAAGTGAGCCATAAACATGGGGCTTGATGCGTTCATTAGTTTATAAGCAGGTTATCAGGTGCCGTTTAGCGATTTTGGTATATTTATTACATTAAAATAAAATGTTTTAAAAGGAAAACTTTATCATATATTTCCCTCTTTTCACAGACAAGAAAATCCAGTCCAATGTCACAACCAAGTGGTAACTGCGTTGATTTAAATGTAATTATCTGTCATCCAATTTTAAATGTAGCACTTTCTGTTAGGAAACCTGCTTTTCGTAAAAGGAGACCACTTCAAAGGAACGTTAGGCAAAGCTGGTTTCAGAATGCATTTTTCCACCTATTGCCATCCTCCCACCCCCTATTTCCTCCTATTCATATCACAGACAGAAAATAAATGTTACATAAGCTGGGCTTTCTCTATAAGGAACAGAAAATAGTGCCTATAGGGTTATATAAATTTAAGTTATTACAAATGCATTAAATATTAACTTTATGTAGACATCGGTCAGTTTCTGACCACTAAACCACTTATGACCAGATATTAGTTGGGTGATGGGCCGTTATCAATACAGCAGTGATGCTGACATGGTAGTGGAACAGCAGTGTTTGTGGTGTTGATGCAGCTGTGTTCCTGAAGTTTTTGCATGTTTTAAATTTTACACAGCTCCAACGCAAACTTGATTTGAGTTTAAAATGTCACGGAGTCAGATTTGTACCACGTGTCCATGTGAATGAAATGTGCCAACACTTTGTATACAGTTGAATTTTTTTAATGATATAATCATATTTTAATAAAGTAGACATTATTAAGGCATTTGAAGTAAATCCGTGTACAGAGTACCCACTTAAAGGACTCAGTTGTAGTTTGGTTGTTTTGTCAAGCACGACGCTTGGCTCTCTTGTGAGAGCAGTTGAATAATTTTTATTATCTGAGGCAGTGAGTAATAAATTGTTAATCGTGACCAACCAACCTTCTTCCTTTTTAATGACTGCTGAGCTTGCACAAAACCAAACTCCAGCATGGAGCGGCTGAACACTGAATTTACTGCCTTGTTGAGACAGTTATAGCTTTTTGGTGCATGAGACATATTGCTGATTTGTTAGAATAAAAGATATGTCTCGAAAGCCTCCTCTTCAGTGTATATGTGAAGTTGATATTGTGACACTTGTCTGGGGAAGGAAATAACTTGCACCAGAAAAGAAAACTAGACTAGCAATTTTATTAGTGCATTTTGTACAATTCAAACAGGCAATTCAAACATTGCCTCTCCAGGCAATCTCTACTCTACTCCCCAACTGGCTGGAAATCCTGGGACTTTAAAATGTTCTAGACAGTTTCTGGAGCACAACACGATCACAGCACCTGTCCACAAACACAATATGAAACGGAGAATTATTTCTTAAAAGAAGCGATTATTTTTCTGATAAGATGTCATACATGTAAGATTGAATAATCTTCGAATAATTTCAAAATGCTTCATCAGTTTTCGTTGGGATTTAGCTCTGAAGATTTGCTAGGCCATGAAAGCGCCCACATCTTTTTAAGTCACCAGTCACGAACTATTTAAGCTGTATGTTTGGGTTAGTTGTCTTTTGAATCTTCTCCCTTTTCACGACCAATGAGATTCGGTTTTCTTCTTATATGTCTTGGTCCAATGCTTTATTCATATTTCCTTCGACAGTTGTACTGCCCCTGTTCCATTTTCTCAGAAGCAGCCCCATATCATGATGCTCATTCTTCACTGTGGGGATGATATTCTTTGGGACCCTCATTTCTCCAGATATGATGAGCTAAATTATTGTACAAATCAGACAAAGTCAAACGACCCCCTTGTGTGTAAATGTGAAGTGGATATATGCACTGGAAGAATTTTAAGGAATAAAAACAAAGATATACTTCTTTTTGCAAAGGCTCTTTTGAACACCGTTGTCTTGAAGTGCTTAACACAAAACATACCGACAGTAGACGAAAGAGGAAAGCGGACCAGTGTGGCAGATGGTAACTGGAAGCTAGTAGCCATTCATTCACACGATGTTAATTGGTGGCTGTTCACTTTTATTTACTCTAAGCAACATTAGCTTTTTCTGACTGATCTGTTCTCATAAAATCTGTTCTCTTGGATGCCTGTGCATGCACACAATCATCCTTGGTGCCTCCCAACTTTTGTACTTTAAAGATCCAGTGCTACCAACTTTTCAGGCTACACATGGAAAGTAGAAAGCCATGGGATGGATGATACATTATGAAACCACCAAGTAAATAAAAGATTACTTCATTGAGTCTTTCTTTTTTTCTTTCTTGCCTGCTCCACCAGGTTCACCCCTTGCTTCTACAGGAGAGGAGGGCTGATACATGCAAAGTGCGTTTACTCCGGCGCACCATCAGTGTTCCTGTGGAGTCACAATTCCCAGCATTCCACAGTCAGATATCCACAGACAATGGTGAGTCTCCCTACACTCCCTACATCTCTGGCCATCGGTTAGCAGGCCATGACTCAGAACTGGTAATGAGCAAGTTTTCACCAACCCATCCTCCAGCACATTTTAGTATGATATTTAAACGATACAGAATCTTTAGCAAAGAGTTAAGCTTTGACCAGTCTATCACCATCAAGCCCACTTACAGATATCCTTTATATTACCTATTATGTTCTACGCTATATATGGACAAAAGTGACCATCACACCAACAGGGACTTTAATGATACTGCATTAAATACTGCATTTAATTCATATGGAGTACTGCATTAAATTCATAAATTCATATGGAGTTGGTCCCCCTTTGCAGCTATAACAGCTTTCACTCGTCTTGGAAGGCTTTCCACAAGATTTTGGAGTTTCTGTGGAAGTTTGTGCCCATTCATTCTGTAGAGCATTTATGAGATCACGCACTGATGTTGGATGAGAAGGTCTGGATCACAATCTCTGTTCCAGTTCATCCCAAAGGTGCTGGATGGGGTTGAGGTCAGGGCTCTGTGTGGGCCAGTCCATTTTTTCCACACCGAACTCATCCAGCCATGTCTTTATGGAGCTCGCTTTGTGCACTGGGACACAGTCATGCTGGAATTGGAAAAGGCCTTATATGAACTGTGTCCACAAAGTTGGAAGCATGACGTTGTCCAAAATGACTTGGTACGATGAAGCATTAAGATTGCGCTTCACTGGTAGTGTAAGGGGTCAATAATTGAATTCAATAATTAAGTGTCCCAATACTTTTGTCCATATAGTGGATTATGTTACCAGTGTCATTTGTCCACAACACAGCAAGAGTGGTGTGGAATACTAAGTTGGCTGCATCCAAATTTTTAATGCTTTTAATGATTTTGCTAGCTAACCAGTTTTACTAGCAAACCTAAAACATTTCCTGGCAGATCAATACGAGCTGAGTCCACTTTAAACATCCAGTGTGCAAAAATCTAAACAATGTGAAGGTTGGAATGGTGTATTATGAACACCACAATGAGATGTATTGAGCATAGGCTTGATGATCCCTCACTCCAAACAGTATAATTAAAATATGAACTTACTGAAAAGGTATTTTTCAGTAAGTTGACTTATTTGAAAGGTATTTATTGGGCAGGTCTGTAAGTGAGCAGGTGACTGGATAGAATTATGATATGAATGATGAGAGAGGGTGTTTCTAAGTGTATGTAATCAGTACGTGTGGCCTACAGTGTTTTGTAATTGTCTCCTCCTTTACTCCTCTCTTCCTCAAGGTTATCATTACGTAGTTCATATCTAAAAACCACACAGTGAGGCTCATTAGCTTCATGGTGGTAGTCTTTTAGAAGAAGAAAGATTTGAAGGTTGTCATATTCCCTCTGACCAGCTGGGGGCGAACTTGCCTCATCATTCTTGCTGTGCTCCACAGTTGCTCACACTTTTCAGCATGTTTTCTCTGTGTTTATGTACTATTTCTTATGTGCTTGTGTAGTAATTGCATGCAGATCATTTTACTCTCTGCTGTTTTACTTACCTGTCTGCAGTGGAGTTAAATGGACATTTCTGGTCAAACATTAATATTAATGAGAATTTTCTGGCCCAGATGGTTTTTATCCTATATCTTTCCATGACTGTACTGTATTCCAACAGATAGATTTATATATGGGCACGTTAACGTATTATTATCACGTTAACGCATTATTTACTTTATTTTGAAAGTTCGTTGCTTTTTTGGGCTCGTGAGTGCGCGGAGCGTGCACCTCTGCGTCTCGGCTGGTTTTCGCGGGGGTCAGGAGTCCCATTACTTTTGTCCATATCTAATATATATATATATATATATATACACACACATACATACATACACATAGACACATAGGTGTATGTGTGCGTGTGTCAAAAATAATTACCTGTAAATGGATATTCAGTTGTCTCAAGGTAGCTCAAAACAAATAAAGCACCAGCTTTGTTTGTTTGTTTCTAGTCTTCTGTATGAAGTTACCCATCTAATGCTCCACAAGTAGAAAACCAAGTGTTGGGGTGCCTCGAAACACTAGACAGACAATGTAAACTTTATGACTTGCATGTGTCAATTCACAGCTATAAGCCAGTTTGCCTGGTAAAGATTTTGTGGATTTTTGGTGGATAAAACCAAACCAACATTCAAAACTAAGAAAATCATTCGGAATAACATAGACCTGTTATTTGCTACTGGGTCCATGTTTTTTGAGGTCACCCATCTGCAGGTTGTTTCCCCTCCACTGGGACCTGCTGTACTCCTCCACATTCCTTTTCCAGCCATTGACTGACGGCAGCCCTCTTCATCTCCTAGTTGAATGAAATACATCAGACTCTCCCTTCAAATGTCTGTCGTTTCAGCCTTGTTATTTATGAGCGCCAGCTTTCTGTCCCAGCCACGCTCCTCAGCAAGGAGCTGATGAGAGATGAAAGAATAGCAGTAAAGTAAATCTTTCATTTCTTCCTCTCGCTCCAATCTCCTCTGGAAGAGAAAATGTACACCATCTTCCCTTTGATGATTTTCTGCTTGGCGGAGAGAGCAGGCGCTACTTGCTGCCATTTTCCTTCATGAACTTCAGAAGCTAATGCTAACCCTCCCCAACCTTTCTTCTTTTCTTTTTCTACAAGCTGAAGGAACAGAGAGCTTTGTTTGGTGAAATAAAAACACCTTATTTTTCTTTTATTTATGACTGTTCTGTTTCCAACTTCCCAACTTTTGCATTTCTGAGATTAAAGTTCTCAGTTGTTATGGAAGTTTTTCGTTAATTGCACGTGACTCCAATGCTTGAATCCATCCATTTAAAAAGCCGGCATCCAAACCCCTGACCTCCACCCCTTTGATAAATCAAACCTGCCCCCACTGGATCCCAGTGAGGCCATAAGTAAAAAACACTTTGGGGGTTGGTGTTACGCTACATTAGCCTGCTTATTCATTTTGCCGTACAATTATCTACTATCAGTTCCTTATGTTGTAACAGAGACTGGGCCTTCTCTCAGGCTACTTATTAAAGACAATCTGAAAAACATGCACTTGCTCTCTTGACAATATTATATAACAGTAATTTGTATAATAATGACTTGGAGACAGTGATTTAGCGCCACAGTGTATTGAAGCAGGCTAATCAGTGAATCAGATCTCAGTGGACACACACACTTTGTTTTTAGTGTACACACGAGCCGAGGTTAGATGTACACCAACATATACATTTTCATATGTGACAGAACACCACTAAACCCACAAATTAAAGGGTAAAGGGGGGCATTTGGCTGACGGTCTTATCCAGAGCAACTTACACTCACTAGTTACAGGGACAGTCCCTCTGGAGCAACTGAGGTTTAAGTGTCTTGCTCATGGTAGAAAGTGAGGGTTTGAACCAGCAACTTTGTGGTTGTGACAGTCTCAATGTCCAGCAAGCAGTAAAATAGTTAAGATAAGAATAAAGTAAAAAAAAACCAAACTGGAGTCAGAGTCAAAGTTAGTGACAAAGCAGTTGGTTGTTGGTGTCCAGTGGCTGGATAAAACTGTGAGATGTTTTGAAAGAGTGTGAGATGTTTTGAAAGATAAACACCGTTAATGACCCAAACACAAATGTTCATGTAGACCAAGGACATGTACACATTGGTATTTTTTAGACTAGATAACAATAGTCAGACATCAGTTCAGATTTCATTTCCGAAAAGTTTGAAAAATGTAATATAGAAGAGTTTGTTGTTGTTTGTGGCCACCCCTCATTCCCGGTCGTCAAATGAAAACGCCCTGCAAACCACTGGGCAGAAAAAGGTTCATCAGATTTTTCCGCCTTAATCAATGAGAGTTCCTCTGTTCTGCGCTGACAAACAGCACTGCTGAACCGACCTTGATCAGAGTGTTGATAGCGCTTCCAACAAGGATCACTGTGACAACCGATAAAAGTTTTGCACCGCTTACCAACCAACTAATTAGCTTTACAGTTTTAATTAATTTACAGTTAGCATGTCTTTATGACAAAATGTAGCATAGCAGCTGAACACTGTAATCCACAGTGTGCTCAAATACATTACATGAACAAAAGTATTGGGACAAATCTGTTTTTCAGGCTTAAGTAGGCTAGGCCCCTTACTTCCAGTGATGCTTTAATGCTTCAGCATACCAAAACATTTTGGACGCCATGCTTCCAACTTTGTGGACCCAGTTTGGGGAAGAACCTTTTCTATTCCAGCATGACTGTGTCCCAGTGGACAAAGCAAGCTCCATAAAGACATGGTTGGATGAGTTCAGTCTGGAAGAACTTGACAGGCCTGTGCAGAGCCCTGACCTCAACCCCATCCAACACCTTTGGGATGAACTGGAATGGAGACTGCAAGCCAGACCTACTTGTCCAACATCAGAGCCTGACCATACTCCAACTCCATATTATAGTCTATGTATTTGAATGAAGTATTAAAGTCCATCATGGTGTAATGGTAAGGCATTCCAACACTACAGTCCATATAGTGCATCAGAATTACAGTTCCACAAAGGAAAATGCGCAGCTATGCTACTTTCCCAGGTTTCCAGCAGCCTGATTTAGCTTGTGTACATCACAACAGCACAGATGCTAACGTGTCAAGGTGCTTTCGCATCTTCATTAGTTTTTTTTATGTCACAGTGTTCTCACATCACAGCGAGCGCTAGCACTTGATCTTTCTTGGCAAGTTTTCATAAAGTAAATCTAGGTGCTTGAATGGTACTTGAATGGAAGCATTTAGCTTTGATGGCTTCGTCATTCAGACTATACCGTTAAACAGGTTTCCTAAATAGTTCTTGGCTTGGACATAGGGAAGAAATAAAAAAAAAATGTCACAGGGATGAAACCTTTGCAATATGTATAGGTTCTACACATTTTAAGTTTCTTCACACCTCTTTAAAAACCTATCAGTAGAAAAACTCTGCAAAGAACCAAAAGTGGTTCCTCATCCCGGGTGTACATCCACCACATCTGTGTAAACCTGGAAAACAGTAGTTGCCAGTGTAACTGGTTTTCTTTTTGTTCGTATTTAGTGATAAAATATGACTCACCTAAAGCAAAGCTGGTTTATCCCCTGGTAGAATGACTGTGCCGTCAGAACATGCACCAAGTAGGTGCAAAAATAATCCCAGAAGAGAGACAAAATACTTTCACTGTTTGGAGCCTCTCTATTTCTCTATTCCCTTTCAAGCAATGAAACAGGTGGTACTATTAGAGTCTTACAGACAGTGGTCAACACCACTTGAAGTCATAGACAGGGCGAAATAGATAACTCAAGGAAGCTGACACACTGACTGCAGTGTAGAATATAAGATCATGTATTGTTTGGGGGAGTGGGATGGGGGGTACCTGATTTAACTGTGGTGGAATCTTATTAGAAAGCTTCTGTGGAATGTACCTGAGGTACTGCACAAAACAGACTTGCATTTTTAGGTTATAAAGGTGTCACACACTCTGAATGAAAACTCATGTAAATAAGTAGCTGTGAGATTGTTTAGAGCTGGGGGTGAGCTGTGCAGACTAGTACTTGGAACCAATGGTAGCAACCCAAGCAAGTAGGAACATAGCTGAAAGTCTAGCAAAACCAGTGGCAGCAGCCCAATTTAGTGATTTTGTGCATTAGACCTGGGAAACCAGGAATGCACTCTTAAACAAAGCGACTCACTGCTTAGTATAGAACCGTGTTTGGAAAAGCGTGAGTGCGAAGAATCCTTTCGAATCAAAACAGTTTAAGAGGTTTAAAACCTCACCTGATATTATGAACCTGTTAACCACCTATGGACATCATTGGTCTGTTAACTAAGCTACGATAGTTGGGTAACCTGCTGCAGTGACTGCTGTGACACTCCTGTCATTCCATCCTGCTGTCAGGTGCTTCACTTCGCCTACATGCGATAAAAAGGAAAACTTAAATATTAAATTAAATCAATCTGCAAATAATAAATGATGTTCCAGAATTTACATCATTAAATGCTATTAATTCATCTTTTTTTTTATGAAATTGGATTTTTTTATTATTATCATTATTATCATTATTGTTGTTGCTGTTGTTGTCGTTTTTTTTTTTTTTTTGGTAAATTAGACACCAGCAACATCTAATAGTTTTCTGCAGATCAACACACAAGTTTAATGTCTCAGAATCTGGGGCAGCAGGTGGTTAGGGTTAGAGGGTTGTGGGGTTTGAATCCCATGACTCAAATGGCACCACTGAGGTATGGATCAGTACAAAAAAACCCCAAAAAAACAACACAAAAAAAATTATGTCAAAAGAGTCGACCGGATCATCTCAAAAAGAGAAGTGAGAAGAGAGAAGTGACCAAGGGGAAAAATGATCAGAGCAATTTCCTGATGCTGAGCAAGGTACTGTCCCCACACACTGCTCCCCGGGCACTGAGTCGCTGGCTGCCCGCTGCTTCACTTGTGAATAGGTTAAATACAGAGAAAGAATTTCACACAAATCGTTCACTTTCACTTATACTGGTCCTTTCTGGTTATACCACCCCTCAAAATACTGTGGTTACAGGTTTTTAATAACTTACTGCATGCGTGAAATGATCACCCACACGTCCCCTTGTCTCAGTGCAGCTCCATCCACTGACACGCATGCATCCTATCCACACTGATACCAGTACCATATCAGTATCAGTGCAGCTCTATTAGTATCCCACACTTGAGGTCCTGTCTGGTGGACCTTATTTCCTACTCTTTATTCACAAACTGTTCATGTCACTGACGCACACTAGTACCTCCGAGTCCCTCATTATTACATCTGAAAGATGCTGTGTCTTTAAGAACGAGAGAGAAAGAGAGCGAAGCAACTTAGTAGAAAGTGATCTGCATGCGTGCCACATGCGTCCTCTCTCTGTCTCTGTCTCTGTCTCTCTCTCTCTCTCTCTCTCTTTTTCTCTCTCTTTGTGGAGCCGTACTCATGCAGATGTAGAACAACAGTTGGGGGAACACAGTGGGTCCTGAGAAGCAGGTCGGAGGGAACTCTCTTCCTTCTTTCCTCTCGCGCTCTCGCTTCAGCTCAGCAGCTAGACAGAAGTCATCTTTGGTCCCGAGAGAATGGAGCCAGACACAGGTCCTGTGCATGAGGGTCCCTACGGTAAGTGCTTGTGGGAGGAATGAGGGGAAAGAGGCCCCCCTCATGCAGATGCTTTCACTCTCCAGTCTCTGTGCCAGTGGTCAGGAGATGGCCAACTGCCAGCAAAGTGTTACTACAGCGCAGGAAAGACTGCTTAACCCTTCATTGAGAGCAGTTACCTTAGTTTGCTGTACTGTTTAGATGTAATTATGTAATGATGTTTAATAACATAGGGAGTTCATTGCATTTTCATTCTTTTTTTCTGGCTTTATTTTCAAGGACTGACAAAAACCAAGGTAATACTGGAAGAGATGTTTTTCCTTTTTGCAAAACAAGACAGTAATAAGTTTTCTTCAAAATCCTAATGAAAAGTATACTGTCTGTTTGCAAAGTTTATTATCTACTCTTTCGACCAAATATTTAAAAAGATTCTTCAGCTGGTGGCCTAGTGGTTAGGGCGTTCGCCCTGCGATCAGAGAGTCGTGGGTTTGAGTCCCAAGACTGCTGAGCACCTCTTGAGGTACCCTGAGCAAGGTACCGTCCCCACACACTGCTCCCCAGGCGCTGTGTTCCTGCCGCTTCACTTGGTGAACGGGTTAAATATAGAGGAAGAATTTCGTGCTGTTCACACTGTGTACTGTTGTGTGTTCATGTATGACAGAATGGTCCCTTTACTTACACACTTTACTTACAAGGAAGCATCCATTGAGTGGTTCTTTAGGGAACCAAAAGTGGTTCTCCTATGAGAGGTGGCTCAAAAGAAGCCTTATTTTTCTGAGTGTGTGAGGCCTCCAGTGTCGTGAACCTGATGCCGTAGCTGGGGGTGGCTGGCGGAAGGTGGAAAACTTCAGTGTTTACAAGCCGAGGAGTTGTGAGGGATGTTTATAAGCCGTTGTGTAATCCTGTAGGATGAGCTTAGGAATGCGTTTAAGTTCAGGCCAGCTGAAGAACATAACAGGCGTAGAAGCCGTGTGCCTGCAGTGTGTCTGGATGTGCAGCGAGTTCTCTGTTTCTGCACGCCGCTCTTGTGGTTTGGGTTGTGTTTGTAGGTCAGCGCGTGGCGTGTATGAGTTTGAGGGTGAGGGAGCCAGACGGAGCAGAGAAAAGAAGAATGAGTGCGCAAATAAACCTAGACGGGAGCACCCCCCCTTCCTTCTCCTCCACTCGCTCCTGTCTCTGAGTTGTACGCTTTTGGAACAGCATCTTTAACTGAACACCAGGCTTTTTATTTAGTTATTAATCTTAAGATTGATTAGTCTTTAGAGACTTCTGTGAGGGGGGAGGAGGTAGAGCAGCATAAAAGAGAACACTGGCATGACACTGTTGCTTGATTAATTCATTATTATTATTATTGTTATGATTGGTGGAGGCAGTGGTAATATTACTTTTACTGTCATTATTGTTGTTGTTGGTTTATATCTATATATATATTTTGTTTTTAATGTTATATGTTTACTACATTTTATGAAAATATTCTTTTTATTGTTATGGTATACAGTACCAGTTTGAGCATTTTATTATCCCTTATTTTATGACCTTTACCATCTAATATGTGGACAATATTTCTACTGAAAGCAATATTATTATTGTTACTGTTATTATTGCAGTATACAGTGCCAGTTTGGACGCATCTTATAAGTACTATTTTTTCTATTAGTATCCATGTCATTGCAACAGAAGGAACTCCAAACAATGCATAGAGGAAAAACAGATCGTTGTAAATGTACCATCAGTTCACAGTACTTTTACTGTAATACACAATTCCAGGGATTAATTGTATTTCTGAATACGGGTGATTACTGTATTTATACAGTTTTTTTTTCCTGCAAATCAAATCCTTCAGGCTTAGGGTCTCGAATGCTCAAATGTTTAAGAATGTTGTTACGTTGCTAAGAGAACCAGTACACTATGATGCTGTGTATCAGTCACACCATGAACTGAACATCACATTACAGCAAATGCAGTTATTAAGACTACAAAGACAGTCATAATCAAGTATCTATTTATTGCATTACGGAATGAACTCATTACTGAAAAACAAAGTGCATCTTCACTGTGTAGTTTGAAAGCACACAGGAATTTTCTACTTCAAATGACCTGTTATGAATCTTGCTTTACACAAACTAACAAGGTTAAAAAAAAAAAGGTCCATTGGATTTCAGGCTGAGCTTTATTGAATTGATTATTTTTCCATGGTTCTGCATAAAGTGTCCCCCCCCTACTGCACTGTTGGTAGTCCTGCCGAGAAGAAGTAAGAAGTTAATGTGGTTCGTGGAAGCGGGTCAACTCCTGAAATATTTGAGGTGGAGGGAGGAATGAAATGTCTCTTTCTCGATCTACTCTGCTGGCGTCCAACGGGGCTACAACACCACACACTGGGCTCGGTGCCATACTGAGAGAGAACCACAGAAAAAAGAGAGCAAGTCGCACAGAGGTGCTGAGGGAAAGACAAAAGAGAGGGAAAGTGCAAGCGTGCTGGCAGTTCGAACTGTTAAGCCAACCCGAAACCACCACACAGTAGTTGGGTCCAACATCTGCGGTGCGCACACACCAAACCCCAAAATGTCTCAAAATAAACCTAAATAACACACTGGAGCACAGCTCCCTCAGCTCTGTAGACTCGGTCCCTGCCCCGCTCCGCTTTGCCACAAGCCCCTGTCAGAACTGCTGATAACTTGACACGACAGTCGGCACAAGACACAGCAGTGTTTCCCAAATGAGGTCCCCTGGAGGACCCCTGCCTTGTTCATTATGGTGTTTTCCCTGCCCTAACACATGCCAACTCAGAAAGGGCTAATCTAGAATTAGTACTGCCTTTCAGCTGAATGGTCTGACAAGTGGATGATTGCGACCCCTATGTTTAGAAAGCCTAATAGACAGTCAAAGTATGAGCTGCTCACATACAGTCGAGGGAAACCTTTGGGGCCTTCAAGAGAAGGCCTGATGATTTCTGGCAAATAAAAACAATCGTGTTCATTGATTATTTAATAGAATCATATTTAAGATAAGAGAAGAGAACGTGGGTGGTGGTGGGAGCCTAGTGGGTAAAACTCTTCCCTGTGAACCCGATGACCACAAAGTCGCAGGCTCAAACCCTCACTTTCTACCACTGTGTCCTTGAACAAGACACTTATCCCTCAGTTGGTGCAGGAGGACTGTCCCTGTAATTAATGATTGGAAGTCGCTCTGGATAAGAGCATCAGCCAAATGCCCCTTTACCCTTTATTAGTCGCACAGTTGGGAAATTTGCACGGTTACGGCAGCAAAGTGGACAGAACAAAAAAAGAAAGAGCAGCATAGTCAGTAGAATTAAAAAAAAAAAAACTATACAGCACAATAGTATATTATAAAAACTGTACACTATACAAAAAAAACATAAATATGAACATACAAGCTTGCATGTCCGCATGTACATGAATGTATATATACTGTAGTACCCCTCTTAATTTATTACCCCTCTTAATTTATTATTAAGTGTTAAATTCTTAAATCGCTCAACTGAAAAAGTACCCCTTTTCATTTGAAAAGTTGAAAAGAATCCTATCTAAATATTTTTCTGCATGTAAAATGAGCTCTCCCATTGGTTAAACCTTCATGTACTGCTGACTCATTAACGAAGAACATCATTAGAAACTGAGAGTAGAATCAGCCAGTGATGTTTTGATTACCAGTTGGTGAGACCAGTTTTATGAGGGCAATGTCTTAGATACGTCACTGACTGTCAGGATAAGCTGTAACTTATCCAGTGGGCTTCACTTGACTTGTAGGAAGTGTGTACCGGTCTTTACTTGGTAGCTTCTTTTGATAGGAGGGATCTAGTTGGTGGCCATGACTAAAATTGGGGAGAAATTCTGAATGGAAGTCTAAAGAATAGGTTAGCATTTACAGTATCCTGTTTGACCACTCGGACTAGTCTGCCAATTTCCACCTTCCTTTAATGCTTTATGACTTGCTATATTTAGTATTTTACTATAAAGTTTATATTTGTATTAGCCTGTCACCAAAGAGTGCTAGTTTTGAGCCCCCGAGGCAGATGAAAAGTATTATCGTTGTCAAAAGCCGTTACAAATCATGAACTGGTTACAACTGAGCTGACACCAAATGCAAGGCATCAGCTCCCTCTTATGTGAGCGTTTACAGATGTGTGAAGCCCTACATTTTTGGGTCTTTTGATACAAATCTGGTTGTGGGAAGATTTTGAAGCGCTGCGTCATGTCTGTGTGCCATGAGCCAAGATTTGACACGAAACTTGAAACTTGCGCTTGTTTATGCAGCTTGTCCTGAAAGACATCCAAAGTGTGTACTCAACCTTTAGATATCTTATGCTGGCTTTCTATATTTAAGCTTAAAAAATATTCAGATCAGAGACGTTCTTTTGAAAACATAATCAGATTTGTCCCCTACTTCTTTATCTGTTTCTGTTATCTTAGACCTTTTCACTTCCAATAACATTCTTCTGGATGTCTATGGGACATTTGACATCATTCCCAGAATCAGCTTGTTGTATTTCCTCTTTAGTGGCTTCCACTTCCTTGTAATTCTGAAGTTATGTAAGTTGTATTAAAGGACAAGTAAACCATTGTCTCTTTTAACAATGTAATGCCAAATCAAAGCTAATGGACTTATCCAAAGTAGGAGAGAAGGTGCAGAAATGTGTTTGTGATGTTCCAGATGAAGTCTTTTCAGAATCAGTCATAAAATTCACTTTTAAACGAAACACTTTTAAAGAGCGCGGTTATTTCGGTGATGTGAAACTGAGGTACAGATGCATTTCAGTAAAAAATGAGGTGGACTCATTGGAAGCAGTGTTTCTGCTGGGTCAGAAGTTTGGCGCGTGGGATGGTAATGGGGCGCTTTGGATTTGTCGGGGGTGGGGGGGGTGGGGGTGCATGAGGGGGATATTTTGTTGACCTTTGCGGAATCTTTCAATATGCAGACACTGGGTTTCATTTTATGAACTGTTTTCATTTTGTCACTGGGGGGGGGGTAGTCTTTTCAAGTCTTTTCTTTCTGTTGACTGAACTTGACTTTTATTTGTTGACTATTACAAACGTTTTCATTTTGTCCTCCTGGGGAGAAAGGTGTGGGGAGTTTTTTTTTGTCGTGTTACTTATTTTTATTGCCATGGCAGCAAAAAGAAATAGACCATCATGAAGAAATGTTCAAGCAGAAACACTGAGAAGCACATGATTCCCATCTACATTGTACAACTTCTTTTAGGAAGAACAATAAGCCTCTTTTTGTGAACAGAACTGTATGCACATGTATGTGATCCATTTATGAGACAGATGTATGAAATATACTGAGGTCATTGTCAAGATCATTGAGGTTTTAAGGCTATAGTGGAGGGTTTAGGAGGATAGCGAGGAGTTTTGGGGTTTAGTGAAGAGTGTAAGGGTATAGTGAAGATATTTCAGGGGTATCATTAATGGGTAGGGCTAATGTAGAATGATTAGGGGCACATGAAAGAATTCTAGTGGTATAATGATGGGTTTGGGGGTATTTTGAGGATGTTTTGGGTTATTGTAGAGGGTTTAGGAGGTGCAGAGGAGCAGAGACGTCAGTCATGAAGCAGATAACATGGGGGAAAGGATTTGGTGAAGAGGAGGGAGAGTTACACTTGAGATAAGAATATAAATTCTCTCTCCTTAGTTCTCTCTCCCTCGCTCTCTTTCTCTCTCTCTCTCTTTCTCTCTCTCTCGCTCACACAGTCACTTTTTCTCGCCTCGAGGAAACACTGCACACTCTCTGCCAACTCTGACTCTGGAGATTTTCGAAAGTTTTTTTTTTTCCTAGTGATGAAACCAAAGCCCGAACAGACACTGCTCAGTTGTGTGTTCGTGTGTCTAATTAAGCTTGGTGTTAGATTAAAAACATCTCTCTGCTCTCCAGTTCCCTCATTCTTTCAGAGGGCATCTGTGTATGTTAAGTGGTGTCTGAGAGTGTGTCCTCTGTTTTGAAAACCCAAGAGGGGCGGAGAACGTCTGGTGCTCCATCGTTACATTTTCAGTCGGACCTCATTACCAGCACGTTAAGACTGAAGGGACTTTGCTTTGTCACAGAGAAAGTTCTCCGTTTCTTTTTTCTTTATTTCCAGAGTATGGAGCCTTTTCTCTTTCTCGTCTTAAAGTCTAGACTTCCCAGTCTGTGTATTCCAGTGCAATTGCACAGTTGTAAAGATAATTATGAAAGTGGCTATCCCTTGCACTACAATCAGCACGATGTTCAGACAAGGGCTTGTAATTTTAGTTGATTGCTGCTCAAACTGTGGAAAATACATCAGCCAGCCCACATGAAAGCGCTCTTCTGCTGTAATATGTTAGAATTTAGAAGCTTAAGTTTATTTTGGGGTAGCAGAGTTCATTTTAAGGGATAATATGCATATTACTCTACTGGCTCTTCTAATGTAGCTTTGGTAGTTTCACATTATAATAACACAGCAGTACTGTTAACATGGATTTCTTTTGCAGCATTTGTAATTATAGCGAAGTCATACGTTTAAAACACAAAGCAAAAATGATGACCCCAAAAGAAAGTCCGATTGAGGTAGGATTTAAAATCTGGGTGGTCCTCTCATATTTCTAACGAAACACACAGTTAAAGAAGGTCAGATTAAAGCTGAATCTCTAGGATCTGTTAGTTAGTCCAATTTTTTGAGACAGTGTTTTTTTTTTATCACAGACTGAAAAAACATCAGTAATAAACAGTTCAGATCAGACTTGAATAAATCTTTGGAAGCCCATCCTTGCACAGACAATTAGGTAAATTTGTGTACCTAATTACCATGCATGTTCCATGTTTATATGAACCCCAGTTAGGGCTGTTAAGGTGCTAATAATGCATTAACATGATAAAACATGAATGCTACTTATATTATAATATAGATTTTCCAACACTGAGCCACATGTTGTAGGGCAGGCTGAATGCATACTGTCTGTTTCTGTAAAAGAATCAGCAATTCACAATTTTTTAGATTTCATA
>JBBIGA010081294.1:0-11635 GCA_037576975.1 Alestes dentex | reverse complement strand
TGTGTGAAAATTGTGTGAACATTGCACTAAATGATGAAAAAATGACACCTCTAAATTTGTGAAGCTGTTTTTACAAATGGCACCCCATATGTGTGTGTGTATATAAACCCGTCCTTTTAAATTTTTAATTGTTTACATTAATTTCCCTTTTACTCATAAGGAAACATAGGGTTGGGATATTGATTTGGTTGCACTACATTCAGTTGTGCTTTGCCCACAGGGTTTTTCAGGTGATGGGTTCATGTTTACAGTTAGATCCCTAAAACAGGAGCGTCCAAATGTGTTTTTTTTTTTAACTACTAAAAGTATGAGAAATGCAATCACAACACTATTGTGTAACCTACTGTACTGGATATCTGAAACACGTCATTTTGAAGATACAGACTTCATTCATCACAGTATTACAAATTCACAGAGGCATAATGCTTTATAGAAGCATTTTTTTGTAAACATCTGAGTTTTAATGATACAAAACTGATGAGCACAATACACAAATACAAAGTACTATTAAATTTGTTCTTCCTGTAGTCTACATTCAGAACAGATGACCAGCATATGATTTCAAATGTCACCACATATAACATAGAAAATACAGCATACGTTACACAAACATGTGTTAAGGAACAACATTTGTTTCCAATGCAAGCCAATGTGTCTTTGTTTAATTCAGCCACATAAGTTAAAAATGAAAGATGATCATGTATAGAGTGGTGATTTTGTTTCTGGGCTTTTTTGCAGGTTCATGCAGGCACTAATGATTTCCCTAGTGAATTCCCTAATGAACACAACTACAGATGTAAATTCTTATATAAATGTAAGTGCTCCCTGAGACCTACATAACATTACTATTAAAAAACAACACATATTCAAAGGAGTAGAAATGGTTTTAGTTGTGTTGGATATCATCCGGAACTGAATCTGACCTGACTCTGTGCCCAAATTCCCACAGATTCTGTGGTTTTCAGTAAAGCCAACAAATGATTAAGAGCTTGTGAGATTACAGTTCAACAAGTTGCACGTAATCACATAATCCATGTGTTTTGAAGGCACCAAATATGGAATTATGTGCACAGTAGTTCTGTTACTCTGGGTCAACATTTTGAACCTGAGACCTTTAACAATGAAAAAGGAAAATCAACTAAAACATATATTTTTTTCATGTTAAGGATACTGTAGAGACACAACAGTTAAAAATCACAAGAATCCCTAAAACCACCCACTTACTGCTCACACACTTAAACTGTAGCACCACTGAATTTGGTTTCTCAAAGAAATGTGCAGCCACCCTTCCTGATATAACACGTCTGTCAATGAGCAAAGGCAATGTGAAACATACAGAATGCTGAACGCAGGGGAAAAATGCCACTTTGTTTAATTTTCTTGACAAAAGTGTTACTGTAACTGAAGGTCAGGCTGAAGCCATGTTCCATTCAGAACACATTGTTAATATTTTACCGAAAAAAAAATAAAAAAATTGTAATCCTGTCACAAAGTATGTTGATTTACCTTTCCTATTCTCATAACTGTGTCTTACAATGTATACTAAAAGCAACACAGATTATAATTTGGTTTATAATTTCATTTTGAGTTCTGTTGGATTTGCAACGACATAATTGTTACATCAAGTCCCTGTCTTTGCATTTGGCTAAAGATGAAGCTTCCCCTCAGACCGATCCTCCTGTCTTTACAAGTCCAGCTGATGAAATCAGAATTAAACTAAGCCACACAACAACAACAACAAAAACAAAAAAAACAATATTCCTACAACAATGAAACAGTATATAAATTATAAAATCAAACACTAATGCCTTTGTAAACAAAAACCACTTGGTACGGAGCACCAGTAAAAAGTGCCCTTTTGAAGAGTCATTAATCTGTGATGAGAATTATGAATGGTGCATTCTTAGTTAAAAGTCAGAGGTCTTCCTTCCATGCTCTTCTCTTCTGGCTTCTTTCATTGCTTTCTGTATGTGAGCTCATGCACCTCAAAGCATTCTCTCTCTCTCTAGCTGAAGCACACGGGTCCCACAGTGAACCCAAACTCTTGTGAAAGGCTGCCGTTGGCGAACACCGCAACATCTCGCAGAGGGAGCTGATCTTTATCCTCAAACTGAAGCACAGACTCCCGTGGTCCAGGATTCACTTCCTTGGCAGGCTGAAACAGGCACTTCAAAGTTAATATATTATTTTGCAACAAAAGCTTTTGTACATTTAAAAGTACACCGATAATTGGTCATGAACTGTTATGCTATTGTGTGACTATTACATGAACCTAGGGTGACCAGACATCCTCTTTTCCCCAGACATGTTCTCTTTTTGAGACCTGGAAATTGTGTCTGGCCGGGGTTGTAGAATTGGAACCATGGCCGAGCTGGTAAAGAAAGTCCGCGCTAAGGTGTCCTCTTTTTCCCAGTCCCAAATTTGGTCACCCAACATGAACCCAGCCAATGGATATTTTCTAACTTCTGCTAATGCAACATTATTGGACAGCTCAAAACACTCAGAGGAGAACACTCAATGCCATTTCTGAAAGCAAACAGATTCCTAGTAATGCTGAGTGATGTGGGAGAAGGTAAAAAAAACCCTGGAGGGTTCTCCGAGTGATGTTGTTTTAGGCATAAAGAACCTTCACATGATGTAAGCAAGGGTGCCCAAATCCGATCAGTGTTCTCCCAGGAACCTTTAGATTACACCTTCCTAAAAGTTCCTCTCATTTACAAAAATGGTTCTTTTAAGAAAAGTTCATCATGCAGAGAATGCTATCTGGTCTCATTATTTTTAAAGCGGACATATTATGCAAAACTCACTGTAGTTATAATAGGTCTATGGGCTGTACAAAACATGTTCATAAAGTTCTTTGCACAAAATCACTCTCACATAAAGAGATCTCACCAGCTCTATTCTTAACAGTTTCAGTCCCTTTCAAAACGAGCTGTTAAAGGGCCACCCATCCCATGCTAACGCTGCACGTTTACCACACGTGAAACAGAGGCGCTGTCCAGCCCTATATGTTTGACCCCAAGTCGGACCCAGAGCGAGATGAACACACACAACACCTTCGCCTGTAGCCACAGCACTTGGCGTCTTATGCGTGCTCGTAAAACCAGCAGACAAAAATGGTGGATCTTCAACTAATCTAGTGGGGCTCGACTGGTGAGGGGTCCGTTCTTTGCAAATTTCCCTTTTCTGACGTCACAATAGGGGAGCCATCTCAACGGCTCATAGAATCATATGATTCCTGACACCAAAATCTTTCAGTTGACTCACAGAAAACAGATGTATATTTTTTGTTCGTGCTTTTTTGTCTTTATATGAGCAGTAGAGACCCAAAAGGAAGTACAAAAGGATGCAAAAAGTGAGTTTTGCATAATATGTCCCCTTTAAGAGCACTGGGTTGTCCTATCTACTCAGGGAGGTGTGTACTCATATATACTTCTGACCATGGATGTGTAACCAGGATTGCTAGAGTAAATCTGATTAAACAGACTTTCTGCTGATCAATTAAACACTGATTATTACATTATTAAGAATCATACCACACAGTCCTGCAGGGTCCCCAAGTAGCTTTGTCTCTTAGATTCAGTGAGGAACTTGACCTGTCGTTGTGCCTGACCCAGTCTGTGCCCAGGGTAGCAGGTGTAGGTCACTTTCTGCTCTGCATGGTTACTCTGAAGTCTCAGAAAGCGAACCTGGACCACAGTCAGTCCTGGGTATTCAAACTGACCAGAGAATGAAGAATTAGGATTGGCAGGCTGTCCTATATTAGAGGGAAACTTCATTGTTAACATAAGCATAAACATTATTGTGTATGCATCCTTGTCATTACTAAGTTAAATTACATATATCCTAATCTAACAACATTCAGAAAGTACGGCCAGAAGTATGCTGCCATCCTGGAAACACTTCCAAATTACTGAGTTCAGGTGTTTCAGCCCCACCCATTGCTGGAAGGTGTGTAAAACCAAGATCATGGCCTTGCAGTCTCCATAGACACCTTGGCAGTGTAATGGTCATACTAAAGAGCTCAATGACTTTAAATGTGCCACTGTGATAGAATGACATTTCTGCCCTGATAAATCTGGCCCAGTAATCAAAGTGCTACAGAGCCACTGAGCTACAGAGCCATAGAGTGGTAGACCACGCAAACTCAGAGTGGTCCTGTTGAGTACTGATATGCATAGTGTGTAAAAATCTCCCACCCTCTGTTACATCTCCCAGGATAGTTCCAAACTGCTTCTAGAAGGAAAGTATCCACATACTTTTGGGTATGTACCATGCCCTGGTGTTTATATATATTTATTCAAAATAGACATCAAAAGGACAAAAATATATGATCAATTAAAAAAAATGTCTTAGTTATAAAAGTTACCCACCTGAAAACCACCCTCAAGGGAACTGAGCCAACAAAAAGAACTATTTGTCTCAGAATTGTTCAGCCATGCTCTCATTGGCAGCTGTGGGGAAAGATAATTATAGTTTACATATTCTTTGATTTTCTCAATAGATCAATGAGAAGATGTCAGATTAAATATGCTTTAGAAACTGAAGTAGTGAAGCTGTTACCTGTGCAAGTCTAGGGTGGAGACATGTTTCTGCTTTTGACTCAGAGAAGTTACAGTAAGCCAACAGCGCATCTGCAGGACTGCCCTGATTTGGGTCGATATAATAGAACCCTGCAATCAGAGCAATAAGTGATTACAGTGACATTTGCCAGTGTATTTGTTTTATTTCAAAAACTGAAAAAGGTACATTTTCTTGTGTCAGTGCAGCTCTACTGAACAAACTAAAAGGACTGGACTAGGACTGGAGACCTTGAAGAGAGCGCGTGATGAAATTAAAAACACTGGCCTGTTCTCTATGCCTATAAGAAAGCATTATGGTGAAGTGAAGGATGATTTTTTTCTGACCACTGGGGTAATTGGGCTGGCACAGCCACAGCTCCAGGCACGTTGAAGCTGGGTGCTCCTTGCTGCCATCAGGTGGGTCTAGCAGCAGCCTCATGTCATGGAACAGAGACTCCAAGAGCATCTGAATCAGTGAATAGTTGGGCTTGTCTGAAACATACAGCAGATCCTAATGGAAAGCAGTACAGATGGAGGGAGGAGAAAACATTAGTAGTGGGCATCTGTTCTATTGTGAAAAGACAGCAGAAAACAAAGCAGTTGGTAGAAAGTACAACAGGTCTCTATAAATAAAAGATGTAAGTGACAATAGTCAATAGACTTGCTTTAATTTGGGTCAGAGTAAGGTTCACAGAGAGGCCTGGTGGTCCTGGAGGTCCAGTTGGTCCCTAAAACAAGCAATCAAACCATCAAGCAGGCAACAGCAAAGAGCGAACACATAACAGAATATTTTTTTCTTATCTACAGTCATTGTAAAGTAATAAGCTGAAAACATTATATTTAACCTAAGTCAATGAAAAAAATTATGTTTTGGAATTAAATTAGTGGCAGACAATTCCAGTCCTGGAGGGCTAGTGTCATTTCCCCACACAACCTAACAATTAATAGATCTATGTATCACATTCATATATCAAATTCTCCTTTAGCAACTGGTAATTCATATTGCACACATAAGCTATTTATAATTTATTTTTACATTACCATAGCAGAGCTGAATGTGACAGTCTGATGTAACTGTATACTCAGGCTGTCAATGGTCTTATGCCACTTACCGGAAGGCCCCTTTTTCCAGCTGGACCAGGGGCTCCCTGAAAACCTTTTAAACCCTATAAATACAGATATGAGGTCAATGTCAAAATTAAATAAAACTGCTCTTTCTGTAGACGTTTATCATGATGGATGCTTTGTCCTCCTGAGGTAACTCTGTTAGCTGTAAGACAATAACTTTTTTCATGCTTTTTTTATTTTAGAATGTATTAATATTTCAGGCTCGTACCTTTTTGCCAAATAAACCCTGCAGAGATAGAGAGATAAAACATCATTAATGGATTTCATGCTCATTTTCATAAACCGCTTTACTGTCCTTGTTTGTTTCATTAAACACACATTGTTTGTGCTTTTAACCCATTCGCTTAAAGCATGACCGGATGCAATTAGCCCATATTTGCAAATGGATGTGCTGGAACACATTTTTTCCCAAATCGATGGACTTTTAATTAAATAGTTTTGAGCACCATTTCCAGTTCAGTCATTACACATTAGACTTTCATAGTTTTCAGGATTTTTACATTCAAGTAACAGCAGAATAGCTGTGTTCATTGTGTTCTGATGAGTATCTGATGAATGTGAAACAAAGGTTCTCACAGGTAGTCCAGGTTTTCCAGGTGTCCCTCTTGGCCCAATGGGACCAATATTGCCCTACAGGAAGAAACAATAGTTTCAACATAATTAAGGCTTTTTTTAAATCCTGAAAAAACACAAATTGTAATTCTGTCAATTACCTGTTCCCCCTTTGGTCCTGGTGGTCCAGGTGGTCCCAGAGGACCCAGGACACCCTAAAATACAAAAAGTAAAATACAGAATCTGTATTTTAAAAACAGTATCTCAAGGTATATTTTGGCTGTTGCCTTGAATGAGAAATGTGAGTAAAGCTGATGTGGGTACCTGTAAGCCAGCTTTTCCTGGTGAACCATTGGGCCCCTGATCACCTTTGTCCCCCTACAAAAATAGATAAGCTATGAGTTATGTGCCCATATTCATAAGGTGAAACTAAGGAGCATGTTCCATACTATACCTCTTCTCCGTTAGTCCCCTGATCACCCTTCTCTCCTCGTGGTCCTGCAATACCCTGGTAGAAAAAAGAACAAATGATGCTTTTTTATAATTTTGACCTTTGATATCTTATGTGCACAACATCTTTACAACCATGGTCAGACTGACCATCTGGTGTATCACGCATTTTTCCTGTTGGGCCGATGTGCTATTTGGGCTGACCGTTTATTCATTTATTTATTTATCTGACTGGCCCATGGGACTCTAGATCTGTAGATCTGTGGCCCACACCGGGCTGATTCAATTACCTTTGTAAACACCACCCCCTTTCGCTTTGGTCCCTGTACCTGTGTAATTCATTCACCAAAAAAGTCAGCATAGAAGACACGGGACTGTCCCAATCATATCTTTAAACACCTCCTCCTTTTGGCTTTGTGTCATTAGAGTGTAAGTGGATGAGATGGAGAGAAAATGTAAAGGGATGCAGAGAAACTGCAAGAGAAAAGAAAACTGGCACTTCAGGCAGAAGCTGCCGAATGTGGCAAAATGACTTGGGCTGTCGAATTAACAAGTTAATTAAGATGAATTAATTACAGAAAAAATAATGACTGGTGACTGGTGTTCTGTCGAAACATACTATCCATCGAGATGTGCTATCGTGCCCTTCTGTGCATGTGCACTTTTTAAAGATTTTTACAGAAAAAATGTGTGCGATTAATTTAGATTAATTAATCAGAGAGCTTGTAATTAATTCGATTATTTTTTTTAATCGCATGACTTCCCTAAAAGTTACAGACATTTTTGCTGCAGGGCCTTTATCAGTTGCTGATGGCGGCGGTGAACCTGTGGTAAGCTGGACTGCTTTATAGCTGTCTTTTTCAGAAAACAGATAGAGGGCAATACACGAGAGGACAAACTCCCACAAGTGCATGCTATTGTCATTTAGAGTGATCAGATATGTGGGGCAGACTTACCATGGGCCCCTCCCATCCTGGAAGTCCTTTTTCTCCCATCTCTCCTTTCTCTCCCTTTTGAACAGCCAAAACCAAATCGAAGATTAGATCTACCACATCTGTGTGTAATAAGTGCATCAATGTGTATAAAAATGTACATTACAGGACTAAATAAAAAGCTTGAAATTGAGTTTGAAAGTAAGTACACATCCGTAACAGATAATGTATTTTAATGCATTTAATTACTGTTTATTTACTGAATTGGGAAAATAATAAATACAACTTAAACGGTGGCCTCTGCATGAGACTCAATACGTAGAAGTAAATCAATAAAAAAAATCACTAAAATATGCCTTGGTATATTGAAATTTGCTCCCTGTTCCCTGTAGACGATATGTGTTTGTGCTTCTGTCTTTATGCTGTGTGTTTATGATCTATGATCTCTGACCTTTTCTCCCCTTGATCCTCTTAGGCCCCTTAAACCAGCTTTGCCTCTTTTACCCTTAGAGAGAGAGAGAGAGGAAATTTATTGATTATTATTTTTGATTGATTATTTTACTACAAACTCAGTACACTGGTCCACTAGTCCACTGGTCCATTTACTACACACTAGCTCAGAAAAATATATAACTAATAAAAATGACAAGCCAGTGTAATCCAATAACAAATATCAATGCAAATCCTAAATCATAACTTTGACAGTAGTTTTCACCTCAAGCAAGTCTGTTAATCTATGTGTGAAATAATTTAAGAATTAGATTCAAGCAAGCTTACCCTCCTTCCAGTGAGACCTATATTTCCTGGAGTTCCATTAATACCATTATCTCCCTAAAACACACACACCCACACATGCACATACACAATATTATTAGCAACGGCCGTCTTAACAATCTGTATTTCATATTAAAAACTAATAATTGATCCATCTTGTAAGAGACTGGACAAATGTGTAGATGGTTGTCTTGAAAATATAACCTGAAAATGAGCCACTGTGACCTTACCTTCTCTCCTTTCATGCCATTTGTTCCTGGTGGTCCTGGTCTACCCATTCTTCCCTGCAACGATCAAAACAAATTAAGAAGCAAGATGAAAAACATGTGCTGCTGGGGTGAGGCTAACACAGACAAAATTGCAATAAAAAGACATTCACAAGGTTAAATAATCTAACTAAGAAAAATAACACATATGAGGGGTAATGGGGTGTCCTCCACAAGACTGTCTCTGTATTAAAACTGATTCCTGTTAAAGTAACATCCACATGAATGCTAGGACCCAAGGGTTCCCAGCAGAACATTGTACAGAGCATCACACTGCCTCTGCCAACTCGCCATCTTCCCATTGTGAATCCTGGTACCATCTGTTACCCAGGTAAGAGACACAGACCTGGCTATCCATGTGATGTAAAAGAAAAGGTGATTCATCAGTGTAGGCCAACCTCTTTGACTGCTTCATGGTGCATTTCCAATGCTCATGTATTCAGTGTGGTCCTTTTGGTGGTGGCTAGTAGTCAGCATGAGTACTCTGTGAAATGTTCTCCCTGTCCTTTCCATGTTTTTGGGTTTTGTTCTGTCTTCTCCCTCTTTTCTGGTCTGTTGTTGTATACATGCTTCATGTGCCTTTATATATGTGTCTGTTCCATGGGAGTATGTTTTGGTTTTTGCCACACTCCCTTGTTATCATATTCACATGTGTCCAGTTCCTATCTCTGGGTATTCTCATTTCTTTAAATAGAATAAATACCTTTGTCAAATATTTGTTCTACAGTAGGCCTATGTTTCTCTATAGTTGTTCTGTGGAATCAGAACAGATGAGCTAGCCTTCGTTCCCCTTGTGCATCAGTGACCCTAGGAAGCCCATGATCCTGTCATTGATTCACTGGTTGTCCGTCCTCAGACCATTTTTGTAGGTATTAACCACTGCATATTGGTGATGCTTTGGCTCTGTCATCTAGTCATCACAGTTTGGCCCTTGTCAAAGTCACTCAGATCCTCACGCTTGCCCTTTTTTCTTGCCTCCAACACATCAGGTATTGGCAGGTGCCATTGCAAGGACTTAAGTAAAGTGACCCCTTATAGTCATGCGTGAACACATCAAAGCACAGCACACAGTGTGAACAATGTCACAATAAGTATGTTGGGCAATAGCATATTGACAAGAATCAGTTTGTTTTGACTGAAGCATCGCCCTTTGCACTTATGGCTTCTTGTCCATAGGGACAAACTTTGAGGCACAATAATGCAGGCTGTACAACAATGTGACCGGTGAATTGAGAACTAACATACATATTTCACTTGTCATAACTGACAAATGACAATTATCTTAGTAAATCACTGTTTAAAACTACTAAAGTATAAAATTAATATAAGGAAAATAAAGAATCTAATTTATATTGGCTGATATCAGAATTTCTCTCAGTTCTGTAAAATCAATGTTGGCACTGGTAATCATTATTGGGTGTTAATCCGATTGCTGGTTGCTTTTTGGCCTGGTAGAAAGTAGTCATGGATGTTTAAGGTGTTCACTGCCTTACTATGGATTTGAATGTCACCTTAATAAATAAAAGTATTGGTCTACTGACCTGGGCTCCCATTAGACCAGGTGGCCCCTGAGCACCTGGATCTCCTGGGGGACCCTGGAAAGAGTGAATGAAAGACAAGTTTCCTAGCTCACAGTTGTCATTTTATCCATAAACTGTTTCTATGTGACTGTTCTATTAGAATGCAAAACAAACAGCACACACATCTTCTTCAACTATGTCTAGAAGCAAAAGTAAAAGAAAATAGGCTGCACCTCGAGACCAGGCAGTGATGGAGGTCCTTGAATACCAGGTAGACCTTCTGGCCCCTGAGGACAAATATAATTATGAAGACCGTGTGAGACAACATTAATAAAGAGGAATTTCAAGAGTAACTAAAACAGCAGCAATAGTAATAATATGATGCTTTCTCACTTGTTCTCCCGGATCTCCTTGATTTCCTGTATCTCCTATCTCTCCATCAGGCCCTGAAAATCCTTTAGGCCCAGGAGCTCCTTTAAAACCCACAGATCCTACACTGCCCTGCATCCAAAATAAGTAAATAAGAGTTCTAAATAAAACAATTCATTTATGATTAAAGCATTATGCACGCACTGTAGTTATTAACCTGTGGTCCTGGTTTTCCTGTATCCCCTTGCACTCCTCTTGCACCTACTGCTCCCTAATTTAAAAAACAAAACCTTCATTTCATGATTTCTTTTCATATCTTTTTCTGTATTCATATTCCCTGATATCACACAGCTTTTAAGGGTTTGGTACCTCAGGCCCATCATTTCCAGCAATGCCAGGTACGCCACTAGGCCCCTTAATTCCCTGTAGGAAGTAGCAAATGTGCTGATCACATTTATGCATGATTTCTAACTATTTATAAAAGTTGTAATTAAATTCACTACCTTGTCCCCTGGGGATCCATTGGCTCCTACTGGTCCTGGTGGCCCTGTCCCACCCTTTATAAAATAAGAGTGAAGCAACATCTAAACAAAATACTGACTGCTAACTACTAAATTATTTCAATACAAAATGTAACAATTTCACTGACCGCCAGTCCTTTTAACCCAGTAGGTCCAACTCCACCCATGAGACCTGGTTCACCCTAAGAACAATAAGGACAGAAAAATCCATACAAATATACAGTATCACAGTTTAAAGGCATTTTTATACAAGAAATGAGAAACTACCATAAAAAAGAATTTATTAGAATTGCTGTGGTGGTAGATTTTCAACATTGCGGTTGGGGTATGTAGCATACATACAAATCCTTAATAGAATGAGCCCTTCCAGTTTTTGCATTAGGCTTAGTTCAACCTTGTTTTAGCTGTAGCACAATACGGGCCCGATAATGCACACGGCGCACCGTACTTTCGTGACTTGTGCAACCTATCATTGCTATTTTGTGCGAGCGCATCGTTCTTTTTTCCGGCAGAAATGTACGTTGTCAAAAAGGCTTTGCGCTGTGTCGGGCGTGTCACTGA
>JBBIGA010081272.1:0-11636 GCA_037576975.1 Alestes dentex | reverse complement strand
TCAGGCGGTGATCAGTATACTGGTGGTGCTGAATGCTGAGTGGCTGGAACTCCTTTATCTAGGAAACTTGTATCTTTGAGCACTTTGCAGCCTGTCACAATAAAACATTTGTTCCCATTTCTTTCATTTAGTCTACTTAATGACAAAGATGAGACAGTTTGGCCTGGAGAATAGTATTTTTTCACCAAGCAAAATACAAAGCCTCAGTACAATTCATGAAATATAAGGCATGTATTTGTTCATTATGTTGGTATTTTTTCAGTGTTCTGATAGTTCATCTGTTTTCACCCTTTAGAGCCCAACACTCTTTCTGACTTTTCTCAGAGTTAAAGGCATGAGTTATTAATCACTTTTTATAACGAACCTTTTATCATTAAAATCAGGAACTAGAAAATAGAGAAAGTCATGTAACGTTAGCTAAGGAACCTAACTTCCCCCTGCAATTTCACAACTTATCCATTTTCTCTGCAAGACTGGAGAGAGATCAGTTTAGTAAGTGAAAAATATTAAAATGACAAACAATGTTTTAACAAACATCCAAATTCAGGCTCTGACTGCTGGACCATTTAGGGTTGAACAGAACATTACAGCAAGATGACGGAAGAGAGCCTGGAGCCCTCAGTTCACAATGGAAGAATATATGGCTCCAAACATTAACTTTCAGTGCAATGTTAGGCCTCGTCCACATGGACATTTGAATCTTGGATAAATGAACGCGCTCTGAACGCCATAGGTGTTTTTTTAGCGTTTTGTATCTGCGCTTGATTGGCGTTACACCGGCGCTTGTCTGACGCTGTTTAACTCCAGCCAGCAGCCCAAAGTGTAGTTTCGCGTATTCACCTGTGGGGGCAGTAATTATTCTCTCCAGACTGTTTACGTGCTGGGATTTGTAGTTTTACATTTTCCTTCAAAACCTGATTTGTTGCGGTTCCCAGAACACTTGAATCATGAGACATATTCAGTCCTCCAGAACGTCAACCGAACGCCATGTAAACGCAGTATCGGCGTTTTCTTCGCATTCGTCAGGATTTCGCCAGAAATTGACGCCAAGAAAACAGCGTTGCAGCGTTTTTTTGACGCCACGCGAACGTGCAGCCGACCGAGCGCCGGGGCTGAACGCCTGTGTGGACGCTGTGATTTGCTGCAATGAGCAGAAAAAACGGTCGGTGGTCAGTCCGCGCACACCTGGCACCACAAACACACACACACACACACACACACACACATATATCACCTACACACACACACACACACACACACACACATCAAATACACACACCATATCAGAAAGTGGAATATTTCAATTAAAAAATGAACAAACATTAAATTAGGATTAAATATGAAACAATAATAGAGTATATTTTATGAGTGGGATTGAAAATGAGTTTTTGGATACTCGCTCGAAAACAAGTATCCAAAGCCTAAAACCTGTGCCAGCCCTAGAACCATGCTCAATGTAACAAGGTAAAAAAGCTCCGTTTTGACTTCAGGTTGACTTTATCTCCAGGTTTCCCCATCCCGAGGCAGTTCCAGCTGTTCCAGCAGCTCCTGGCTGGCTGTCAAATCATTTACTGACCTTTTTGAACACACCACTGAAGTGAACCGCTGGGTCAGCCTTGTAACCCATGGATCAAACTACCAGCACACATTAAACTGACAATACTAACACTCAGCATGAGGGTTTACTCTCTATTTAAATATCAGCACTTCCATCACACTTTTATCTTCATTTATCGATTTTTTATATATTCTTTTAGTTTTTCTTTCCTTAATATGCTTAATATTTTCATTCTATTCCTGTAAAGCAAATTGAATGACCTTGTATATATGGTAACGGGCTACATAAATAAACCTGTCAGCGAAGGGTATGATTAGGATTATCCTGATACTGATACTTCGTATTGTTATGAGATACTGATTGATACTTTTTTTTGATAATATTCTCCAGAATCTGGAGCAAAAAACAAAAAATACATGAAAAGATGTAAAAACAGTTAACGGTTCAACAGAATTATGGAGCTGAACTGTGTCCTAAGTTTCTTGAAAATATTATGAGGGAGGAGAGATCGCTACAAATATGTGGTGTCGCTCCCATCCCTCCCCTGATCCAATTCAGCATCAACCATTTGAAAATGCAGCAGTTAGAATGCATTAATGCTGCATAAACACTGATAGCAGCACCGTTTGCCCAGGAGATATTTCAGTATTGACCAATTCAGTACCAGATCTCCATACCTTTCCCTACCCTGTCCTATGTGAGTGAGACTACTATTCACTTCAGGTGCTGCTGTATGTGTACTGCAGTACATAAAACCATTACTGAATCCAGTGCAAACTTAAAGAATCTCTAAGAGAACGTGACAGAAACAGTCATTTTTCAAACGGCTACACCTGCCCTCGTCTCCGGTTCGTTAATGTGGATGATTGATGATCTGAGCTGCTGTCTGTGATCAGAGTCTTCCCATCAGAAGCTGTGTAGGTGTGTTAATACAGGTTTAATGCAACATCAGGCTCTGGACTGGGGCAGTGATGACTCACTGATACCGTGATTTGCGTATAAACAAGCTGTTTTCTGAAAAGTGTGCAAATGCAGTGTAAAAGGAGGCTGCGTGTTCAGACTGATGGTAGGTGACAGAGCAAACAAACAGCATCACAATAAACACAATACAAAACACAAGGGCTGTCATCATCACTTACATTAGTAATAGAGTAACCAAGTGAGTATTAATCAGGGCGATTAATCACACCTGATCTATCTATCTATCTATCTGTCATGCATATATATCTACTTATGTGCAACATCACCACTACCAGACTCAATACAAATTTCTTTTATCTATAGTATATTATCTTCCTCTCTTAGTGTATTTAGTACAGAAAATTAAAGTACAGAGTGTTTTTTGGACATTTTATATTAACTATATACTAAATTTGATATGGTTCTTGTCTCTGTGTCTATAAGCAGATCTAATATAAGTAATTTCCTCCGGGATCAATAAAGTTTTCTGATTCTGATTTGCAGGCTTGTTGACGCTCTGCGCTGACACGGCTGTTTCGAACTCTCTACAGATTTTTATTAGTAAATAAAAGAACATTTATCACAATTATCATAAACACTGTCATATTGCTCACCCCTATCTGTGAGATGCTCAGAACGAAAGTGACATGATTTAACACACAGCATCACGTTTCCCAGCCTCAGATCAGACCCAAAGCTGTAATCAGGACCTGCTGATGAAGCCCCCCACGCCCGACAGTTTACAAACAACAGTAAACACAGTGATTCCACTTCCGATCAAAATACAGCCCTGAAAGTGCAGCGCATGGGCTGAAGGAGCACAAACGGTCACACAGATGTTTCATCTGTTTTCCAGATGCAAGTCCACACAGCAGCAGCCTTACCACAGCTTCTATAGTTTAAATACTGTGGGGGGAAATGTATTGGAAGTAGAGCTATTCTCAACCAATCAGCTCTCAGAACTAACTAACCAATCTCTCTCTCTCTGTATCACTCTCTTCTCTCTCTTTGTCTCTGGTCTCTCTTTCTTTCTCTCTCGCTCTCTCTCTCTCTGTATCTCTGTTCTCTCCTTGTCTTTCTCACCCTCTCTTACTACGTCTTTTTTTCTCACACTCTCTTTTCTCTCTCTCTCTCTCTCTTACTCTCACTCTCACTCTCTCTCTTTCAGCAGTATGAGCAATACAGATTCTTGTGCACTGTGTGTATGAGGAGCAGATATATGTGTAAGGTGTGTGTGTGTGTGTGTGTGTGTGTGTGTGTGTGTGAGAGAGAGAGAGGGAGAGAGAGAGAGAGAGAGAGCTCCAGGACTGGGCTGAGTCTGGGGAAAACATGAAAAGAATTAGAGACGCTACACCCCCCCCCCACCCCAACACCCTCACCGCCCAACCCCCTCCGTGCCCCTCCAACGCCGCCTCCCAGACTACACACACTCCCTACAAACCTCCACGTGCTGATTCAGCACAAACTGGATTTCATACGGCCCGTCTCAGCCTGTCCTGGCTGAATTCTCAATTATTCCACTCAGAACGTCCCAAACTCCCACTCTCAGGCTTCAAAAGTCTGGGGACGACTCGCCTTCTTTTTCTCACTTTTTTTCTCACTGTTACGCCCACCGGACGCCACATGGGCCTCATCAGCGTCACCCAAGAGCAGCGCGAGAGTGAGAGTGACCGCACAGTCAGTCCACATAACCTCGGTCACATAAACACTTTCAAAGTGAAACGTAGCGCTTTTAAAAATTTTAATTTTACGCTCCTAATGTGAATGTACTCTACAGGCCAGAAATTTGGCCCACCCTCAGATTTTAAAAAGTAAAAAATTACAAGAAAATGTTGAAAACAAAGAAATACTGAAAACACACGCAACTGACTGGTTTTCAACATTTTTTTAGTCTGTAGTGACTACAGTAATTTTGCCACAAAGGCTCATAGTAATGGTTTTAAAGAGACACATCAGGTCTGTCTTTAGTCACTGAAATTCACTTTGTGTTGATCCTGAAAAAAGATTCACACAATTCCTTCTGGTTTATGTATCACTGGACAAACTTTCATTCAACAGGACAATGATCTCAAACATTCTTCAAAATTATGCCAAAATGACGTTCAGTCTAAAGAAAAGAAAAAAGTTTAGAGAATGATGTTCTTGGCCTCCCCCCCTCTCTAGATCTTTCTCCCATTATGCTGCATGGGACAAAATAAGCATCCAGCAGATGAGACAAACTGTTTGCTGCTCGAAAAGGTGCTGGGACGGTTTGGACACAAGTGATTTCCATCTTCCCAAAATTTGCTCGGAGGTTCTTTTATTGAAACTTTCGCTTCCATTAAACTGTCATTACAGTGTATATTGTTCCATTACACTTCAAAACCAGTTACATTTATTCTACATATTTCTAACATTTTCTTGTAATAAAATTTTGGCCAGTAGTGTTTATGTATTTAGGATGTGTTGATCCCTTAGAAGCCATAGTACTTAACAGCAATAACATACACCCTGAATTGTCAATCCTGACTCAACTAATCAAGCCTATAACAATGTAGTAACACAAAAGTACACATAATGCAATGCGCATGTTATAAACACTAATTTTGAAATATACTGTAGTAAGTAAATAATGAATGCATGAATACTGAATACACAATACAGCAGCATAAAATTGGTAATTAGGATGTTTTCGGTCGAATCACATGTCTGAAAAAGAAGCTCAACAAACTTGACTAAATTGATTTACGGCAAAAAAAACGTGAACCAATTTTAGATGTATGTTTTCCTTCAATATGACTAAGAAACAAGCCGTAATTCAGTCTGACCACTGATGTAAAAAGGCATGAAACTGAACTGAGCTGAATTGAAGTGAACTGAGCAGTAATTGTGTTCATTCTGAGTGGAAGCGCTGCAGGCGGTCTTGGGGGCTTCTCGAGTGGCAGTCAGGAGGAAAAGCCTCTTTAGCAGAAAAAACAATTACGACTGACCCCTGACACAACACGGGCAGCTCCGCAGCAAAAGCCACTCTGTCACTTTAATTACTGCCAACAGCAGTGAAACGGAGAGACAAATGGATGACGGACCCCCACGTCTAGACCTGGAAGCTGTTCCCCCCTCTATTCCCACCTTAACGCCCCACCGGCGTACATGTTTACTTTTAAAGCAACACTTCACCCCAAAACTCTACCAATGAAAGGAAAATCGAGCTGACTGCTCTCTGGGAGTTGAATTAGAATTTACAGCACATCCACACGAACACTTTACGAATGAATAAATAAAATATATAACTGAAATAAAAATGTGGAAACTAAAACTTTAGACATGGCAACATGCCCCTGTTTTCTAGAGAACAAGGAGGCAGAGGTTTTACCATCAGCTCAAAATGCAGCTGCACTAATACTGGAATGGCCTTGTTGGGCCGTTGCTGATATCTGATATGTTTAATGTACGCATGTGCCGATGCTGATACCAAGGACTGCAATTATAGGCATATGACACCATATGATATGATATTTATATTTATAAAATATTTTGGAGAGCTCATATACCAACCCAACTCTACACAGCTCTGAAAATACTGTGAGTGCCCAAACCCTCCAACCCCCCCGCCCAACACGTATCTGTTGCTCTATTTTGAAAACTCTCACACCATCTGACCCCTCGCTCAATACGTCTCCAGATATTTTCGAGAACTGAGTTCCCCCCGAAAAACTCTACACAGCTGCTCAAAATCATCTGAATATTTTTAACCCCCCCCCCAACCAAACAATATTATGGTCAATATAATCGAACCCCACATGGTGGCACTCTTCTAATACTTCTGCTGTTTAACCGGTACCAACACTGATACTGACACAGATTGCGAAATTAGAACTAGATACATTACAGAACACTAGAACCTACTATAGAACCTTAGAATATACATATAGAACATACTATTTATTTCTGTAGGGTAACACATAAACATCTAAGATGCTGATATTCTTCTTTTTGTAAACACAGATTAGCCCCAAAATTAGCCCGGATCAGCAGATCCAGTCCTGGAGACCCCCTGCCTAGTGTTTTCTCGGCTCCCAACACACCCGATCCAACTCATCAGCTCAAAACCCAGCAGTTCTTGAACTGAAGGGGGGTGAGCACTAACATGTGCAACACAGGGGGTCCAAAACCGGTTTGGGAACCACTGGACTGAATTGTTACAGGGGTCATCATCAGTAGATAGTAATGCCAAATTAAAGCAGTGTACCACTAGTCCAGCCACGACGGAAATATTTTATTTTGCACCAACATTTTATTTTATTTTTACCAATTAGCCTTCAAAAAATGAGCAACACGAGCCAAAATGTTTTACATCATTTGGCACACATTTTTATCCAAAGTGTCCAACTTATTTTCGTGTATCACACGAATGTAGTGTTAGGAGTCTAGCCCAAGGACTCTTACAGGTGTGAAGTGGGTCGCCCAGGGTGAGAATCAAACCCTACGTTGCTGCTTGGAAGACATCAACGTTATCCACTACACAGACCAAACACCACACATATTCAGGGTGGGAAGTGTGACAACACGGTATTAAAGCATCTTAATGCATAATTAACTGCCCTTTTCCTGCCCAATGAGGGCGAGGATGCTGTGAATGCGGTGATAATCAGAGTGGACCACCGTAACAGCTACACAGAAGCGGGTGTCAGTGCTATCTTCTTTGAAGCCTGGGTGGAGAAATCAAGAATCACCCAAGCAGCAACTGTAGAATCCCCACTTCATCGTGAACACAGACACCAGTGTGAGCAGCAGCTGCTGAGACTTCATTCTGCACATGGAGGGTCTGCCAGCTGTCTGAGGGGGCCTGAACTCAGGGTTAAGTGGAGTCCAGATCTGTTCAGACTGACTGTGGGCTGGAGGTCACCAGGGAGTCCTGAAACACACTCCACATCCCTCCATCTCCCTCTGAGAGAGGCATAATTACGCTGAGAGGGGGAAACGGGGAAAGACCACCAGGGTGGAGAGATCTGGCCCACACCAGAAAGAGCAGAGAGCAGGAGAAGAAAGTGGAGGTTTAGTGAATCCCACTACTTCACCACTGGGCACAGTATGTGTGTGTCCCACCAATAAGGAGCTCTGATACTGATATTAATGAGATAAAAAATCCTGATAAACAATGACATTGTACAAAATTATTTCATACATACACTTTTGATTAATTTTGATTTAATGTTGGACTTATTTATAATTTTATACTTTTTTCTGCATTCTTCTCCACAACGTTTGGTTTAACAGTGCTTTATTGAGACAATTGCTTTTAGTTGTTGTAAACTCAAATAAACAACAGAAACATAAACAATCTTAATATTGTACCACTGCGGGTGGAGCCACAGCTCCTAATTGTGTTGATTGGTGATCATTAATAATGTTTATAACAATAACAACAAACAATGATAATAGTAGATATATTAATAATAGTAATAATAATAATAATAATAATATTGAAACCCCAGTATCAGTTAGGCCCTAATACTCACTTCCATATGTAGCCTATGATGAATAATATTAATACTGTAGCACTGAGGGTGGATCCACACCTCATTATGGTTTTGATTACTGGTAATTGATCATAATTGTATTACTATAAATAATATTAATTAATAATAATAATAAAACCTCAGTATCATTAGGGCCCTAGTGCATACTTTATATGCAGCCTAAGACAAGACATGTCCATTTCTCACGAAAGACAGACAGTAATTTAAGCTTTAATTGCTTGACACCAATTCAGTGGCTGGATTTAATTTGGTTGGCAATTGGTTGGTAATTTGGGAACTCCATCATTTAGTGCGTTGAATAATGGACCTGGTAGAGTCTCACTCTTTGAACGTGCCTTGGTTGCCCTGCTTTTCATAAATCAGACCCCCTGAAAGGCAAATTCAGAAAAACATTAACATTCTCAACTAAGATAATAAGCTGTCTTTTCAGAAACTAAACTAAAATCTATTTTCAGTGTTTGATCATTCATCCAAATTAATGGGGAAAAGTGGGAAATAAGGATATTTTTATAATCTGCAAAAGTGCCAAGACTCAAGTTTTGGCAACAAGAGGCAGAGTCAGACTGTCTGAGGAGCTTTTTTCCCCAATAAATGTGTATATAATACATTTTTTCCTAATAAAATTGTATACAATGTAGGTTTAAATACCACAGACCAGGGACCAAACTGCATATTCAATATTCGTATGATATTTTATGAATTGGGGTGTACAAAATGCATTGAAATGTGAAAGTGCAATATAAAAATGTGACATTGTGGAGAAAATGCATTCTTTTAATTATGATATTTAACGTAACTGCATTGTTTATGGTGTTAAACCAGGATCAGTACATTCACACCATACACCCCTATAAACCCTCCAGCTCTAGTTTCAGCGGTAAATTGAGCCACCACTGAATATAGTCATTCCATCGTTCTTACTTTGTTGAAAATTGTATCGAGCCCTGAAGGGTATATCCAATTAAATCAGGAGTAGACTGTATTGTTACACTAACAATAGCAGTTATTACGCACAAATAAAAGATATTAAATAAGTACTTGTATACGTATAGCACTTTCTAATCTAAGATTTACCCAGTTTAAAAATACATATTCTTATGATATTACAACATCAGTAGAATCTGTTGATCAGTCTTCACCTGAGAAATTAAAAGTATTAATAAAACTACTAAGTTGCTAAAACTAAATTCTCTACAACTCTGGACCCTTGTTTCATTTTTGTGTTATTATTGTGCTTCATTGCTGTCCATAATAATATTTCTTACATTATTATTATAATATATAACATACTACTACTACTACTACTACTAATAATAATAATAATAAAAATAAAACCTCAGTATGCAGCCTAAGATAAATAATGATATTTTAGCACTGAGGGTGGAGCCAAACCTGTTCATGGTTTTGACTACTAGTAATAAATAATATTTCAATGAATGTACATTATATTAATTACTACTAATAATAAAACCTCTGTGTCAGTCGGGCCCTAGTACAGACTTTATACGCAGCCTAACACAATTTCTCAAGAACGACAGGCAGTCATTTAATCCATATGTTACTGAAAGCTGCACTTTATTAATGAAATTCATACATTTTTATATGCCTCCATAAAAGCCTGATCTGAGCAGCAGTGGTGAGGATGACGTTCTCCTGAGCGAATGTGAGAGCACCACGCTCACCTGTGCTCAGAAGACTGTGGGCGGTCCACAGCCTCCTGGCCAAAACCCAAACCCACCTTCCACACACAATACATAAAAGACCATCTGTAAGAAAGAAGGCGGCGCATGAGATCCCACCAAGCCCTGATCTGGCCTGACAAGCTGTAAAACAAATCTAGGTTCAAATACAAACTGGTTAATAAACAGTTATTACAGCGTGGTCTGCAGAGTCGGGGTGTTTTGTGGACAAAGTCTAGACACACATCTGTTCCCGGACTGTGCTGCTGTGTGTTAATGTCATTACTTCACCAAAAAAGTGGAATCTGTTGACCAGCTTTTGCCTGAGAAACTAAAACTATTAATAAAAACTACTGAAAGTTATTCAAACTCACAAAAACAACAGTCAAAATAATTATAAAAAGGTCATTTCTTTAACTCAGAAAACGCTTCTTAATCTGTTAGAAATCCTAATAAAATGATTAAAAATAACTGCAATAAATAAACTGTGATTATAAACAGAGTTATTCTGTACAAAATAAAAGTTGATTTAAATTTAAATGAAAATTAGGGCCCATATAAAGGATAACTCAATTTTCCTCACCTTTTTAAAATTAAAAGTAATACTGAAAGTAGTATACCCACTCCAGACAGTCCATATATGGAAAGTAAACTGCAAGAACAGCTCATTTTGTGATGTCACGAAAACCAAGGCATTTACATACACCCTATTTGCTCTAAAGCATTTTAGCCATATATGTTATAAGACTGTATATAAGATATAAAGAGTATTTTAACTCCAAAAGTTTATATATGTATATAAACTATACATATATTTGTTATATATGTATAACTAATGATTTACTAACTACAAGAAGAACTATTTGGTACATAAAACCACAAACTTCATGGGTTAATTTAGGTTTGGTTGAAATAACACCTTTTTGTTCACAGATAAATCAGAAAAACAGAAGTGCTGTAACGTTCACATCTCAGTGAGTTAAAAGTCTTTGGTGACATTTTCAATTCCGAGTTTCAGATTAAGGCCTGACTGTCTGAGAGCATTTCCACCTACATAAAACCGACGGGGAATCCACACTGCTGATCTCGTACGTCCGGTAAAATGAAGCCTGAAGCTGAGATCAGGGGAATTCCCATAGAAGTGGTATTCAGAAGGTGCGGAGAGCCACGCGGGCCCTGTTTCCTACCAGACCCTGTTTCTGCAGCAGAGGAGGGCTTTTCTAGACGGAGAGCATGGCTGGGGGGAACACATTCCTGAGCCAGAGCTGCTGTACAGTGATACAGTGGTACACTACCAGTCAAAGACTTTCTCTTTCACCTATCCATTTATTTCCTGTAGATTGTTATTCTTGTTAAACTCTGGAAAGTTGCTGAGTGAACAATTCTAAATCAAAATATGTCAAATAACACCAGTTTCTGTTACAGATGAGAGAATCCGTAACAGTGCATGTCTGACTCCTATTGACTGGTTGTTGGTGATGCAGAGTCAAATTCTAGACTGTCCTTTAAATGCACTCGTTCACTGTTTCAGCACTTAATAGCTCCTTAAATATCTAACACTCGTCTACTGATGCACATTATAACTATACTAGATACTAGATCAGCAGAAATGAATAAAAATGGCTTACATTTTCTGGTTTATAAAAGTTTATAAACTCAAATGGTGAACGTGTACAATTACAGTTTCACAGTCATTGGTTACAGGGACAGTCCCCCTGGAGACACTGAGGGTAGAAACTGGGGATTTGTAACCTGTGACTTTGTGATCATCAGGTTCACAGCCAAGTGTTTTACCCACTATGCTATTTACCACCAGTGTGTGTAAAAACTGATTGGTAGTGTGTATGGTTGTTTATCTTTCCACTGATTTATATTTTTATTTTTTATTTTTATTTATTTTTACTTATCTCACTTTATTTA
>JBBIGA010081261.1:0-11636 GCA_037576975.1 Alestes dentex | reverse complement strand
TGGCCAGCGTTTCCTGGGTTTTGTTTTTCTTTGTTAGTTTGGGGCGCACGAGTCTGAGTGTCCCGTTCTGTTCTTGTGATGTTCCTTGTCTGTTCTGTGTTCCCTGTTTGTTGTATTGATGTATTAAAACCCTCTAATCTACTGCTGAGTGCGTCCTCCCCTTACCTTTCCCTTACTCTCCCCCGTGACAAGAGTGATGATGAGCTGGCGCTCATTCTTTAACAAAATTAAAAAAAAATGATCTACAGTATTCTGCAAAAATCTTAGGCACCTATACAAATTGTTTAAAGCCATTTTTCTCAGTGTGTGATAATTGTGTCCTTCTGCCAGCAAATTTTACATATGTTAGTAAATAAATGTTAGTAAAAAGTATCAAAACTTGTTTTGTTTGATAAAAGTACTTAATATTTTGTGAGTTGATAAGGGGAACACAGGTTAGGTTCCAGATTTCTCCTAATTGCCTCTAGCCGTTTCTTGCATTTGTGAAATTTAACTAATTTAATTTAACGAAGGACTGATTGAGTCAGTCCAGGTTTCTGATGGAAACTACATGTAATACTGGGCTTCCACGAGGAACACTTTGATATACGATATATAAAATCACTATTTACCATATAATGTTATATGTTAATGTTAGCTTGCTGAGATTAGCTGGGAAACTTCACAAATTCAGCTATGGACCACTGATTGTACATTCACTGAGTTCCTATTGGTTGAACACGTTCAAAGAGCAAAATGAAGCCTGTTGTGAAAAACTAAACAATGGTTTTTCAAACATTCATGTAAAAGTATCCATTCATGCTCTCCTTGTAAAGACCTTTAACCTTCAAGACAATCACCACCTCCATGTCAACAGACTTCAATGGGATTTTTAGAAGATAAGAGAGAATAACTCAACAGTCTTCAGATATGGCGCTCACAGATCTGAGGTTCTGCTTGCAGTTGCCATAGGGACTGATTGTGTGAGACCTCGTTTTAGCTGAATGATGACAGACAATGTAGTAGCATGAACATTTTATGTACAGCCCCCCACACCAGCACCCTCCCATAAAGCTTGCCTTTCTCAGACATTGGGAAGCAAATCCATCTGTGCTGCTGATGTTTCCTCACCAGTCTAATTTGTTAGACAACTTTACCTTAATTTGGCCTGTTTTGCTCTTTGATCACTTTAAAAATAAGTTTTCATGTTCCTCTTGCTTCTACTGTAACTTCTACAATAACATTCTACATTCTTACTTCTACAGTAACTTCTATAAGTAAAAGCAAAACTGGGCAAATATAAAATTAATGTGTAAAATTATATTTTCCAGTTTTGCTTTTAGTTTAACCTCTGTAAAAAAAAAATTGCCCAATTTTCCTCTTAAATCTAATGTAACTTCACTTAACAAATTTAATTTGCTCAGTTTTGTTCTTACTTCAACTGTTACTTCACCTTGTGCTGCTCGCAACAATCTTTATCAGAAATAAATCATCTTCTTATGTGGATATTATTGAAGTCTGACTTGTTTCTCCTAAACTCCCCCTTAAGATAAATAAGGAGCAAAAGAAAAAAAATCAAGTTAAGACAGGAGTTCTTCTGCAGTTCTCTTCGGCTTCCCAGCTTTCTTCTCTTTAACAACCTTATAGATCTTAAAATTGTCTGATTTTGGTAGCTGAGACTTTAATTTGATCACTGAGACAATTTTCAGATGTTGTTCAGGCTTGTTTTAAGATCTTAAATAGGGATTGGTCTGAGATTAGAGGAAGGCTCTTTTTCAGAATCTGAATTTAAGAAGAGTATGAAAATGGTCAGAATCTCATATTGATGTTAAACTGGCAGCTCACTGGACAGAGTCAGAAACCACAGTCTTGTGCAGGAAAATGTGGACATGGAATAATTATATCTGAAATGTCTGACTCTGAGAGTGCAGTGTGCTGTATGTGGCTCTGATGGTGCGGTGCTGTGAGTGTGGTCAGTCCTGTCTTGCTGTATTAACTGCAGCAGAAAGCTCTCTGGGGCCACCATTTTATTTCTTTTGTTTATTTCTCTTATTTATTTTGTATTATTATCTCTTGCATGTTTCCCCATCCAGCTGGAAATTGCAGTGGCAGTGCCAGTGCAGGCAGGGGTGTGTGTGTACATGTGTGTGTGTGTATGTGTTGGGGGGGTGCTGTTGATGGGTTTCATGCTCCGCTTTGTTTGCTGTTCCATGACTTTAATGTGATCCGGGCGATTCTGCAGCATTAAAGATCTTAAGAGGTTTACAACCACAGGGCCGCCGCCCTCCCCTTCCGGGCCCTTCAAGGCCCTTCCGACTGAATGACTGCAATCAGGACAAGGGTTCAAATGCACACAAAAACAGCAGTAACAGTATAAACTCACCTTCATACAGTTCTCAAGGTAAGCTGACGGGTGAAATGCAGGTCAGAATCATGGCTGAATCTCACAAAGTCCATTTAAATCTGCAGCAATGGACTTTATAAAACCATAAACAAATATACACTGGAAAACCATGAGTGTCAAACTAACAGTTTTTCAGGGCTGCCAACTCTCACGCAATGAGAGTGAGACACACACATCTGACTGTCTTCACACCCCCCTAAAATCTCACGCGAGGGTTTTTGGAAAAGTTGGCAACCCTGGTTTTTGAACTTAAATGTTTGTGCTTGTTCTTGTTTATTCCACATGTATTATCTAATATTAAGGTGTATGTAATCCTCACCAATCACCAGTTCTTTGGAAGCCTAGTTTTATCCTTGCTAAAATGTGGTGGTGATGGGAGGAAGGCATGCATGTGAGCATCACGGTGGGTGGACTCCTTCAGTCTACAGCCCCCTATAGCCTCAGATTGCTCCAGTCTTCAGACTCCTTCAGTCTACAGCCTCCTACAGTCTCAGATTTCTCCGGCCTACAGACTCCTCCAGTCTACAGCCTACTACAGTCTCAGATTTCTTCGGCCTACAGACTCCTCCAGTCTACAGCCTACTACAGTCTCAGATTTCTTCGGCCTACAGACTCCTCCAGTCTACAGCCTCCTACAGTCTCAGGTTCCTCCAGTCTACAGGCCTGTGGTCTACAGACGTTTACTGTCTCAAGCTCCTCGAGTCTACTGCAGTCTACAGACTCCTCTGATCTACAGACTCCTACAGTTTTAAGTTCCTCCAGTCTACTCCAGTCTACAGACTTTTACAGACTCCTCTGGTCTACAGACTTGTCTGGTCTACAGACTCCTACAGTCTACAGGTGCTCTACAGGTGTTCACTTGTTGGGGGTTTGGTATTTAAGTTAGTTTGAGGTGGACCTCATGATCGGTCCACCATCACCTTGGTTATATGTTCTGGTGTGAGTATTCCAATAAAGAATCTTTGACCATGAATGCCTGCTTGTGCCACTGCTGTTTCGAGAGAGAGAGAGAGAGAGAGAGAGAGCAAACGTGACAACAGGCTCCTGCAGTAGGCTTTTTTCTGGAACAAGAGCAGCAGGTAGTGGTGATAGCCCTCATCTCAGGGGTGTCCCCGCTTGTGTGTTTGTGTGTGTGTGTGTGTGTGGTGCGGTGAAGGCGGGATCAGTGTAATGAAGTCATTAAAAAGTCGTTAAGAAGTCATTAAGAGTCATTAAGTAAGCTGGGTGGCAGCACGGAGTGAGCATGGCTGCGGAGAGAGAGAGAGAGTGTGCATGTATTTGTGTGTGTGTGTGTGTGTGTGTGTGTGTGTGCGTGTTACTGTTGGACCAGCTAGAAGAGATACATGTTAATCACACAAATTACTTCTACCCCCAGAGCGAGTCAGCAAACAGCACACACACACACAGACGCACACAGACACACACACACACACACACACACACACACACACACACACATCCTGTCAAATGTACTTTTTCTTTATTCCTTTCTTTGTTCTGTTTGTATCTAAGCACGTTTTTTCACTTCTCTTCACTTCTCTCCTTTTTTCTTCTCTTCTCTTTTCTTCTCTCCTCGCAGCTCTGTTAAAACATTAGTCCATCAGATTCTATTGTCAGCTTGATAAAACACCATGAAAAGCAACATATTTGGATGAAAGAGCAGGAGAATAAAAGAGTGCATGATGGAGCATGAGGCACTCTAGTGGAAGAGTAACAAGGAGGAAAGTTCAAAGGCCAACAAGCACAGACACAATGCTTAAGGTTAGTGCACATGTGGGATGCACGGCTTTTCAAACCTCTGACACACAAGGTCAGCAGAGAACTTTTCTCAGTGTTTGGGTGTGTGTTTGTGTGTGTGTGGTATTTGAGCATGGGCATGCATACATTGCCATTAAAGAGTGATTTATGTGGACAGTAAGGGTCTTTCTGTGGCAAAAACACAATGTTTTGCATGTAGATGTTTTGAGGATCCATATCTTGTGTAAAAGTGGAAAGCATCAAGATCAGTTTTGTATGTAAACACTGAAAAGTACTTGATCAGTTATGTGTTCAAACAGTTACAATGATCCTGATCAGTTTTGTGCTTAAGCAGGAACCAGGTCAGTTTTGTGTGTAAATATTAGTAGACGTTTTGGGATGTTCTGTCAGGTTTGGATTCTCCAGCAACTGCATGGATGCATAAAGGTCCATTAGCAGCTCCTAATTTAATCTAATGAAGGACTGATTGAGCCCAATCAAGTGTTTGATGGAGTTACAGGGAACACTGGGCTTCCAAGAGGAGAAAATCACACAATGGTGTCCTGGGCGCATAGAGCACTACCCGTCTGAAATGTCGTAAGATTATCCTCATCGCAAGGAGGACATAACCAGGGCCATCATTACAACGGAGCCAAAGGCAATAAGGGGGAAATACAGGCAAGCCGTAGATTCTGGTCGGAAAAGCGTCCATGGCCGAGTAGTTCTATTGTACTTTGAGGTGTGTGAACAGATATGGGGTGGTTCGCCAGCGACGACTACCATTCCGTCTTCTCATCATTCATATTCATCGTCCACTTCATCTACACTTGATATCTCAGATGTGCCTGACCAACCGGAGTCTGAGGGCCCCGATTTGGTGATGTCAGTTGCGAAGGACAGGAGAGATTTACTCCATGTAAGTATATCATAGATGTTTTTGATAGTACATAAATGTTAATAAAGTAATTTTAACTTACATGCCTTCTGGTGCTATCTAGTGAAGCAGTTAAACACTTTAAACTAGTACCTAGCAAAGGAAGCATCGATGTACGTTGCTCTGGATGAGAGCGTCTGCTAAATGCCATAAATGTAATTTTTTACGGTAGCCGATAGCCTAATAACATAAAAATGAACTAGATGGTTTACATTCATCTGAGTCTGCAAATGTAATAGGTCATCAAATAATAGTGTTGAACGCTTGCCTCCAAAATAAATAAAAAATACATGAATGGTCAAAATACATCTTAAAACTATAACCTACTTAACTACTGGACATAAGAAAATGCTACTGTGATGTTGATTCTGGCTTACTTTTCATTATTCTGCCCTACCCTTTGTCAAGGCTAAACTCAAGGGACATCGACAGGACAGACTTAAAAAAAGGCTTTTAACTGAGACGCAGGAGCTAGCTAAAGAAGACACACAGATGAAAAAGAGAATGTTGGACATAATCGAGACATCTGAGAGACAAGCCGCAGAACACTATGGTAAATTATCAGCAACTCTTGAGAGATTTACCAGCTTAGTTGCAGATGGATTTTTTTACTGTCAAGAGAAGTCATGCATCCATCACCACCACAACCTTTCAGCCTGCCACCATACCATGGTGGACACATCTGTGCATGTGCACCTACACTACAACGTCTAAGAGGCCCTTTTCCGCCGAGCACCACCCCTGGCCCTTTTCCGCCCAGCACTACCACAACTTCTTCCATGCAGCAATCAGGGCAGTTTTCTTTCACACAAGCACTTTTTGAGGATGATGTGTAAAATGATCTTCTAATTACATCATTTAAGAAGAAGGCTCCTTGGTCTTCATCTAAATTCTTAATTTATTTTCATTATGCTTTATGTTATAGACATTGTGAAGATTTTGTTTTGAGTTCTGAAATGCATCCGTTGAAGTGTTAAATTATTGTTTATTTTATTGTTTTATTTGTTTTATGTTTTTTTTTCAGCTGTGTTTTATTTTCATTATGCTTTAAGTTAGATATTGTAAATGTTTGAGTGTTGAAATCCACCTGTTGAATAGTTCAACTGTTTCATTAGCTGTTATGCAGCTCCATTGTTTTACAATGCCTTTTTAGTTTTTTTTCTAACAAGTAATGTTACAGTGCTTTTCTGAAAAGACAGCTAACTTTGTATTACTTTGTCATTTTCAAGTGATAATAACAAAGAGTTGAATTTTGTATTTTGTATTACTTGCTGTTTTGGCAGTGCCAACAAGTTCAACAGTTTAATACAGAAAGTCTGAAAACTTTACAGAGGTCTGAGTGATTGATAAACGTAAAACATAATGCACATAACTATTGTTGTCGACTCAACTTAAGGTTGGGCAAATCATATAGCATACATAACAAATTTGCCTTGTAAACAACATTTAACCTTAGAGAAAGGATCACATGGCACAGAATGTGAACAGGTTTGACCAGTGTCCAACAGAGAAGTCCCTTTTACGGATCAAGGAATTCAGTAAGAACACTCCTGACCCTATTCGCTTCTGCTGTGATGGAGTCAGGTCTGTAAGACGTTTCTGTGACTGGCTGGTTTTCCTTGTCCTGAATTGCCTCAATGACATTGTTTTCATCCACTGTGTTCTTGGTGGCCTCACAGTAATTATGGAGCACAAAACATACACAGATGACATAGGGCAGGTCTTTTAGATTAATGTCCATTGGCCTTCACAGTGCTCCAAAATAGTGCTTTCAGTCTGCCAAAAGCACATTCAATGACCATTCGAGCTTGACACAAGGATAGTCCAAAATACTGTTCCTGAACATTGCTTCCACTGTTTCCATACTCTTTCATTAGGTAAGGAAGCAACGGGTATGCAGGGTCCCCAGTAATAAAAACCGGAATTGCCTCCTGGTGTTCTAGAATTTGTTTTTTTGAAGAGGGTATTGTGCCATTTTTTAAATGTGTGCACAGCATGGAATTTGCAAAAATACGGGCGTCGTGTACACTGCCAGGCCATTTCACAACAACATCAAGAAATGAATACCTGTAGTCACATGTGGCTTGTATATTAAGAGAGAACTTACCTTTTCTGTTCAAATAATCCGTAGAATTTCTGGATGGTTGCTTTATTTCCACATGGGTCCCATCAACGGCACAGAGACACTGAGGAATTCCATGTGCTCGGTAAAACCTCTCTACAACTTCCTCAACTCTGGACTCGGTGAATGGTAACAGTATGTACATAGGGCCCAAGTGAACCAAAATTGTCTTACAAACATGTCTTACTATTTTTGACACCACCTGTCTTGATAGTCCGAAAGAATTAGCTGTCTTTCATAACCTCCCCTCGTCAACTAAATAATAAAGTGTGTAGGCAACTTTTTTTACAACACTTACAGATGACCTCATTTCAGTTACTTGGCCTTCGATGTACGGTCGAAGCAATTCACAAAGACACAGCAATGAGGTCCTCGACATGTGAAAATTCTCTCGCCATTCTCTGTTTTTTCTAAACACAAAAACAGATTTTTTTAAAAATCCCCACTTTGGCTGGAGTTTTCAAAAACCTCAGTTTACAGTGACCTAAAACACCATTTACATGTGGACGAAAGGCCAAAATGCATAGAAAAACCTCAGTTTTCAGAGATACCTGTGTACGTGTGGACAAGGCTTCAGTGAGGAGTGGGAAGGTGCAGGAGGATAGTGACAGATTAGGGAGTGCAGGTAGGAGAGGTGGCTGTTCCAGTCCTGTGCATTTTGTATGACCCCCACATCAGACTTTTGCAAAGTACTGAACATATATGTATGACCCCGTGACCCCATGCCCTGGCACTGTACAAAAATACCTGCAATGCATAATGCTGCCAGAAACCACACAGAATGTCTTGTAGGCTGTTATTGCCCCTCCCCCACTCCGTAGAAACCACAATGAGCCTCAATGTCCTCTTAAAATCCTACACACTGGTGTCCTTTCTGATCTGTTAATGCTGCCCATGTGGAATAGGCAGGTGCAAAGGGTGTAAAAAGTGTAGGGCAACAGAACCCACGGGACCTTTTCCATTAACCATCATCCGATAGCGTTCCTGGTGTTCTGCAGGTTGCTTCCCACCCCTGTGGAAAGCAAAATGTTAAGGATATGGAGCCAAATTCCTCATTGGCCATTTCCATAAAAACAGGGCATCTGTCCACTTTGCCTATTTGGACCCCAGGGGTGAGCTTTTAATTATTGCTATTTAAATCTATTTTATTATTAAATGAATCATATTCCATAAGAGGCTCTAGAGGCTCTAGAGAAAGATGCTGCATTTTGCAGAGATATTTTGAGAGTTTTAGCTCAGGTGCTCCATGCTCAAAGTAAGTGAACCACATACTAAAATCACCGCACATTTCAGAATCATCCAGACAGTCATGATCAGAATCAGAAAACCTTATTGATTCCAAAGGAAACTGCTTATGCTACAATTGCACAGACACACAGAGACACAAAGCAGTATAAGAAATAGTATAAAGTCAAAATAAAACTCTCCCGAAAATACACTGAAATAGGGGTGTCGAATTAACGTGTTAATTTTGATCAGTTAATCATAGAAAAAATAACACATTAAAAAAAACAATTACAGAACATGCTACCCATCGAGATGTGCTACTGTGCCCTTCTGCATATAGCGTTAGGGACACAGGTTTATCTATGCTATCTTGCGTTAGGTAACCTGGTTTATCTGTGCTTTCTTGCAGTTTTCACTTTTGCACAGTACTGTAACACTACCCTCATGCTTTTCAGCCAACTCGATCTCACAACTTTTCGTGCAGCCATCACGATATACAATGTAATCAAAATAGGTACTGCGATCATGCTTTAGGGCTTTTTTTTGATAGGACAACGCTTCACTTTTTTGTGCTAAGACAATGCTTCACCACCCTATGTATTTTAATGTGTAGTGCATAACACCGCCAGTATCTGCGCTAACTGGTGACTGTTTTTTACTCTACTGGCACTGCTTCCATGTAATACTCTCAAGCCCTTATTGTTTTGCCTTTCTATCCTCCCAATCTATCAGCTGCTTCTAGTAAAAGAGAGGCATGGCTCGGCAAAAGCGTGCTTTAAGGCTGCTGAATCTTGCCATTCTTTTGTGCAAGTCAGTTATTTCTGTCTTTATAAATGTGTATTTCCCTGTTGTGTTGGACTATATTCTGGACTATATATTTCCATAAAGTCGGCAGTGTGGAGCCATCGTCTCTGATCTATTTTTTTGTTTTGTTTTGTTCTTGTATTTATTGTTTTGTTCTTGAGTGGGAAACTATACGACCAAACACTGTACAGACTGTGTCTATGTATGTATGTATGTGTGTTTGTGTTAAGGAATGTAAAATACTCAGTGCTTTCGATAGAAGGTAAAAATCAATGCTTGTGTCGCTCATGGTTAATTCCCTTCTCCTTAGATTCTGTTAACGGTTTCATGCTGTTGTAGTTAGCTTCAGGTTTATTATATCCACACTTCCCCAGAGAATACTATCATTTCCAGTACCTGTGCTATGATGGTCACTGTGGATGAAACTGTGTGTGAAGTGTAAGACTGGCGCCGGCTCTCTGTTGGGTCTGCTCTCTCTCTTCCTTGTCCAGCAGCTCTGTCTTTTTTCTGCACACTCGTCCAGCAGCACTGTGTTTTTTCCCACTCTGCCCCCGGTGCCTGCATGGTGCCTGGCATAGTCCTCAGAGCGACTGACATCGCCCACACTGTGCCAGGAGGCTACCGCATCCTCTCCCTGCTGACCAGAGAGGGAGAGAGAACTTAAAGGTCCCATGAATTTCACTTCATGAGATTTTTTAACATTAATATGTGTTCCCTTAACCTGCTTACGGTCCTGCAGTGGCTAGAAATGGTGATAGATGTAAAGCGTGTATTATTCTTTATTTACTAACAATATAAGCAAAACATCTTACTTTTTGTCTCAGTGTGGTTCATCAGCAAATATGTTAAATAAAGTTACTTTTATGTAATTCATACAAATACATTCATACATTCACATTTTCACCTTTACACTAGTGATGAAAGGCCACTATGGCTGAATAGTGAATAATGACATGGAAATTCCTTAGTATTTAAATACAGGTTGCATGTAGCTGCCTAACAAATCACCTAACTAAATATTCATACTGAATAGAATTCCACACTGTACACAAAGTCTAAGAACAACACATATAAATATTCCGTTTGTTACTATAAAACACTTAACCCGTTTAAAGTTACTTATAAAACAACGTTAATGTACCAAACAACATTAACAACATTAACATATCTTATATTCAGTATATTCTAGATGAAAACCATTAATCTATCCCAGCTTAACATACTGCTACAGGATGACTTACATCAAAACTGTGTTTCTTAACATCTAGTCTCTATACTCAACCCGGTCTCAAGTTTTTTCGTGCAGCCATCATGACATAAAATCTATTCAAACGTGCTGTGATCACGTTTTAGGTGTTTTAATGGGCAGTGCGTAACACCACCACTATGAGCGCTAACTGGTGACTGAGGGACGGGAAAGTCATACATCCCCCATGATACCATGGTGTTTTTCGTTATCTGATAACGCTGTCGATACGACAAAACAGTGCCTGGTTTTAACTTCTGTTGCATGAAAGAGTGAATGTATTCAATAGTGTAAAAATATACTATACATTTCCCACTAAAAGTGTAATTATAATGAGTGGATTCCTTATCGTTTTTGTTTGCAAAGCAGTTGAAACAGGTTGAAAGGCAGTGAAATGGGGAAAGAATACAGTCCCCAGGATGCTATAGTGTTTTTCACGATCTGATAATGCTTTCGATAATGTGTGGTGTGACCGTGCAAAACAGCGCCTGGTTTTTACTTCTGTTGCATGAAAGAGTGAATGTATGCAATCTTGTGAAAATATACTAAACATTTCCCACTAAAAGTGTAATTTTAATGAGTTGATTCCTTATCGTTTTTGTTTGCAAAGCAGTTGAAACAGGTTGAAAGACAGTGAGACAGGGAAGGAATACAATCCCCAGGATGCTATGGTGTTATTCGTGATCTGATAATGCTTTCGATGATGTGTGGTGCGACTGTGCAAAACAGCGCCTGGTTTTTACTTCTGTTGCATGAAAGAGTGAATGTATACAATATTGTGAAAATATACTACACATTTCCCACTAACAGTGTAATAATAATGGGTTGATTCCTTATCGTTTTGTTTGCAAAGCAGTTGAAACAGGTTGAAAGGCAGTGAGACGGGAAAATCATACAACTCCCACAATGCTATGGTGTTTTTCGTGATCTGATAACGCTGTCGATAATGTGTGATGCGACCCTGCAAAACAGCACCTGGTTTTTACTTCTGTTGCATGAATGAGTGAATGTATGCAATCTTGTGAAAATATACAGGAAAGGCCTGGCTGCGAAAAGGGAAAGGTCTGGCTGCATTCATTAAGTTCCCCTTCGTGTTTTGTGTGTGTAAGTAAAGAAGGTAGAGGACTTTAAGTACCTAGGGTCTACGGTACAAAGCAATGGAGAGAGTGGAAAAGAGGTGAAG
>JBBIGA010081211.1:0-11637 GCA_037576975.1 Alestes dentex | reverse complement strand
GAAGTTAACATACAGACCTTGGGTGCTAGGTTCACATCAGAATTCCATTAATCATATTAATCTGTGTTTGGTCTTGTGTTATGTCTGACTATGTCTGACTAGACTTTTTACAAATACATATATGACTCAGCTCTTGTTCCCTCAGCCCCAGCCCAGAGGAGTCTCTTTCAGCTTAGATGCCAATCGCTTATGAGTTCATTCACTGCTGTGAACTGCTGAAATTCAGTTTTGGATGGGAACCTTGATAAATTGTTCCGGCGCTCACTTTTTTCTCTGTGCTTCTAATGAGTAGGCAAGACAGCTTTGGAGAACTAATCGCACTCTTCTTCAGGGAGCAATAACACTAGTCACGATACAGCCTAGTGTTGTGGGAGGGCAAGCTATTAATTTTCTACCATGCTGATGCCTCTGTGGGATGCCCGCTCCCAGACTCTCCTTCTGACATTTTGAGATGAATGCGATCACCATCGGCTCTAGTAGTGGAAAATTAGAAGAGTTTAACTGTTCTTGTTTTGTTTGTGTCACTTTTGTGTATCTACCATTAACCTGTGCTAGAAACTGTGTGGGAATCTAATTGCTCTGTAGTGTAGGTTACATGTTAAAGTAGAGCATTGCCTAATTGTTGAGTCACACATAAACACTGGCCATTTGTGCAGAGGTGGATCCATATAAACAATGGAATGCACATAAAGATCGCAGTAGGTATGTTTTTCATTCTACTGATTAGTGAGCAATGGTTGGATCTTTACATTGGATCTTTACTGGATCGTCAGGTTCAATAAAGATCCAATGCACAGTGTATTACATCTTACATTGGATCTTTATTGTTGCTGCTTTATAGTTAAAGCCGCAGTGCCCCTGGAAGGATGTTTTTTACTTCTCCTGAAAAATGACCGTTTTGGGGACGCAAACTCACTTCTTCTATGAACCTGACGCTCTTCCATTGGTGTGATGGTGTTTGTATGGCTGATGAATAATTAAATGATCGAGAGTTGCTTTAAAATTTTAGTACAAACAGTCTAGACTTTAAAAGGCATTTTCTATCTCTACCTTTCACCCTGAAATGCCAGTCAGGCTTTTCTAGCTGACAGAATGATTGGCTTGTATCAACATTTCTTGTGACAAGACATCAGACCTCTCAAACATAAGTTAATATTAGGCAAAGAGTATGAATTAGCCACACTTTTACCATTATGGCTAATAAAATGATTGTAGCCACCAAAAATGTGCCCTATCTGCTGAGGCTTATCCAAGTGGACAGTGCCCCGCTAGACGTCTGCTTGTTTCACAGTCAATTTCGTCAATGCAACTTGGCATGTATGATTTTGATATCATACCCATTAGGCCCCGTGTTGGGCTTAATAAAATAAGCTCAGTCACATCTGTTCTGTGCCTGTCTTGCCAGCGTCAGAAGATTTTGGGCATGTTTCTTATTATGCTGTGACTTATCTTAATGTGCTGTGAAATCTCTTTTTCTTTCCTCTCCAAAGTCTTCTTCAGACCTTCAAAGCCAAGTCATGCACATTAGACCTTTCACAAGATCCTTTAAACAAAGGCAGATGTTTTCATGAGATAAACCATTCTTGTTTTTGTATGCCAAGCAACCCATTAAACTTATTAAATTTCAATTTGATTTCATCATCATGTCCTAAGAGGAGTCACTGCAAATGAGAATTGTAAAGGCCTGTAATTATTACATTATATTAATTTTAGAAATCATACTCCAGTCGGCCAGCGGGCAAACTACCAAATCCTAACTCGCAGCTGTCTTCGAGGATTCCACTACTGTTCAACATCCCAGTGTTACACTAGTTTTACAGCAAAGTCCCTGAACAGATTTAAAGCTGTTTGAAAAAGGTGTTGGAGACACAATATTTAGGGAATAGCGTTCTTAGGAAGCAAAACGGAGTACTGAGCCACACTCTTTCGGAACCAGCTAAGGACCGCTGCTTTTGCTCCCTCTTAAAGCGTCCATATTTTATACTTGTCTGTGTTTGTTTTTTTTGTTCGTTTTATGTTTTCTATTTTATTTTTATTGAGATTTTCACAAAATAGTACAGCACATTATATATCTCACAATAAAATATGCAATACACAACAGACACAAAGACATTGGAAAATCAAAGCACCCCACCCCAAAACAAAGACAAAACAATACAGGACAAAACAGCACTAGGCATTGAGAGTACAGGGGTATTATTACAGAAGTTACAATTAAGATGAACAGGAGATACAACAGGCCTATATAGGACATTTCACTAATCAGATAGCTGGGTTTTATCTTTAACATGGTTAATAAATGGATTCCATAGGTCAAAAAATGTGCTAATACCCTTTAATGAGTGTTTTATTTTCTCTAGCCTAAGGAAAAACAGCACATCTTTAATCAAAAGGTCAAAAAAGCAATCCAAAAATTTTGAAGTGTATGGCACCCCCAAAACATATGGGCATGAGTAGCAGACGAGGCGCAACATCAACTGCATGTAGGGCTAATGTTTGGGAAATATTTTGACAGTTTTAGGTTTGTCCAATGGGTGTGATGTAAGATTTTACATTGCATCAAGTGTTATGGACTCGCTGCAAGATTGATAGCCACATGTCCTCTGTGATGTGCTCACCCAGGTCAAGCTCTCAATCAGCCTTTAGGGCAGGAAGCTGTGAATGACGTTCCTGTGTAAACTTATTATACAAAATAGAAATTATACTCCTGAAAGACTTAGGTTGCTCAAGTCAGTTGCATGGGGGCAGAGTTGTCTCTCTTACGCTCATTTTCTTGCATTCTCTCTCTCTTTCTCTGTCTGTTTTTTTCTCTCTCTTTTTCCTACATTCTCATAACTGCTGTCTGAATAACTCTGGATGAAGCCACGGATGATAAGATGTGTTGGATCTGTGGAAAGGTCACAGTGGACATTTTCCTGTGTTTGTTTGTCCAAAGTGTGTTGATCATTGCAGTAAGTTGCACTAGTCAGTCCCTCCAGGATTTCGCGATGTTGCGATCACAACAATCAATGCAAATTCAGCCAATCCGCGTGAATTCTTTGCGAATTTGCACTTTTGTCGAATCACCGCAACTTTTTTTGCAATCTTGACCTATCGCAGCACTTTCTGCATTTTGCGTCACTCAAACGTAATCAGTTTCACTTCCATGTTATCAACATGCAGACCTGTGCGACAGGAATGCATCTCATTTACCCTCAAAAACTTCCACCAAGGATCGTGCACAGCAGTTTCCAAGTGCTCTGCACGAAAGTGGAGGTAAACTATTTTGTACCGCAAAGCACTCACGGAGAGCTGCAGACATGCGCGACCAGATGAGGCAAATCACCCTGACGGAGTCTGTGACTTAAAATTTTAATTTTTAATGCTCAGTTTAAATACTTTAAGTATAAATAAATAAATGAATAAATAAATAAATAAATAAAAACATGAAATAAAAATATTGCTGCAAATACTTTTGTTTATTTATTTATACTGAAAGTCATCTGTATTTCATTAGCTCCCTCTGTTTATTTTAAGCATCTAAGCACCTTAATTTAATTTTATATTTAGTTATCCAAAGATAACAGGGAAAGTTGAATTTATGAGTGCCTTGCAGTACAAGTTTAATGGCAATATGGAGTTTTGTATGCACAATTAAGTGGCATTCACAAGTTGTTTTATTTTTATAATTACTGTGTTTTTCTCAAAAGAACTGTTTTTGTTCTTGTATTAAGACAAGGTTCTTTTTCATTTATGTTTGTTATTCTGGACAAATATAGCCGTTTCAAAAGCACCTTGCTGGAAAAAATTCTACCAGTGCATTTACTTAAATAAACAATATTAAATGGCATAATTGAATGTTTTATTTATGTATTAATTTAAAACAAATGTAAGATGATTTGCAATTTTTATGTATTTCAGCAGTTTCACAGCAGCCTTCCACATTAAAAAAAAAACACTGCAACTTGTGTCGCAACTTTTCACTAAAGTTACCACGACTTCAGGCATTTTAGATCGCAACAATCACAAAAGTTTATCGCAAAATCCTGGAGGGACTGACTACTAACTTAGCAAGAGGAAGTTTAGTGTAGCAGGGCTAACGGTTGACATAGGAGAGGGGATACAGTTCTTTGACAGGAGTGGCAATTCCAAAGAACAAATGCTGAAATTATACACCTTTTGTGTTATATGTGCCATTTTATCAAAGTGTGACACTGTGTTTAGTAACAAAACAAAGCTCTGCACAACCCAGACTGCAATAATCCATCTCTGTTTGTTTGGGTTGGGTACTGTTTCAATTTTTTTCAATTTCGAGTCCGATTCTTCCCAGCAATTCTCCATTTAGATTCCATAAAGGTAAAAAAAAAAAAGGAAGACAAATGTTTAGATGACAAAAATATCATTATTCTGAGCATTTAGGATGTCGCCGCAGCAAGGAGAGTAAAATATTAATGTGCTGCTGCATGATAGGTTCACTTAAAACAGGTCTCGGCAGAGAGCCACGCATGTTTCCAGGGGTGGTACTAGCCTAGTGGGTAAAACACTAGTCTGCGAACCTGATGACCACAAAGTTGCAGGTTCAAATCCCACTTTCTACCACTGTGTCCTTCTGCAAGACACTTAACCCTCAGTTGCTCCAGGGGGGCTGTCTCTATAATTAATGATTGTAAGTCGCCCTGGATAAAGGGGTCTGCCAAATGCTTCTTTATGTAGTGTTTAGGAGCTGATAATCAAAACCAAATTTTGAAAAAAAATGGGTACCCTGTACAGAGTATATTCTTAGCAGTTCTAATTTGGAACCTACTTTTGGTTCTCAACCCCACTGTTGCACATTTGCACATGAATGGGATGTATTTTATATTAAGCAGCAGCGGTCAAGTCTGGCTGTGACATTACAAACACAATGAATTGAAATCAGACTGTTTTTGCAGCTTATTTTTCAAAAATGGACTGTATGGACACGGGAGTGAATTGTGTGCTGTGAAGTTTTAACATTGTTTACATTTCAGTGAGACTGGTTGTCTACGATGTGACCTTTAACATTTTTACAAAGTACATCAAATATCCATTTGGGAAGAAAGCAAAGAGAATACGTTTCTCTGCAGAACGGGACTTTTATTGGTCAGGCCAGTGACCGATTCAGAGTTTAGAGAGACAAACTTCAGATCGAGATCTTATGGGTATGTTGCACAACAGAGAATGAGTTAATTCATGGTGGATTCATGCCTTTAGTATACTCCCAGTGTTCCTCAGGGATAAACCTAGGTGTGTTCTTTTAAAAATAAAAACATCTTGCAGTACTTTGAGAGCGTTTTTAGGGCGTGTGTGATGTTTTTTGACACTGAAGCTAGCATGATCGCTTGCTTTGTCAATATTAAAGATACGCCAGGCCTTAACCTTAAATCAGACAAGCCTCAGTCATATGTTGCTTAGTGTAGTTCCTTTCTGCAATCTGTGAAGATAAATGAGGGCAGACGTGATTTCTGTTTTTCTTGGCTTGGGGTGTAGCACTATGCTTCTCATCAGGGATGTTCTGTATATCAGAACTTTTGGAAAATAACCTGAACTTAACTTTTTGTATTAGCTGTTACTAAGCTGTGGTGGTTGCAAGCACCGTGGGCAATCCATTTGTGTGTAGTGTGTATTTTATTTGTTCACTGCTTTTATGTAATATCATGTAATATGTTCCTTCCTGTAGATTAGTTAGACGAGTTAGAGGCTTCTGATGCTAGTTTGTGCAGATTGAACATACCTTTTCATAGAAGGATTTTCTTTATTCCTTGCATAATTATACTGTTTACCACAAATATTTTAGAATGATAGTGACGTCAAAATGGATGCAACATTTTTATAGCATAACCCCTGTGCAGTATTTCACTCTCTTGGTGTTCTCTTAAGCAGCTACATGAAGATTACCGGGGATGCTTTACCAGTAAGCTACTTGTCATGGTGTGTTTAAAAAAATTTTAAATATAAAATATTTGTTTAAAAAATAGCCATGTTCAAATGTTTATCTGTTTCCACATCAATAAATGCCATTTTAAGACAAGATAAAATATTATTTAGACATGTAATTAATGTACTGCTTCATAAAGTAACAGCTTATATGCCTTTTTATGTTGTTTTCTTCCTCGTTGAGAAGCATACTAGAATAACACCTTGTCACACAAAACAGATACACTTACAGTACACTTTTTTTACTTTCAGAAGATCCAGCAGGAAGCATGTTGACAGTCTAATGGATCATCCCAAGTTCAGTATTTATTTGTTTTGGAAACAAATGTAGGGTATTTGAGCATAAACCTATTATTTGATCATTTTCTGAGTTGGTTGAAGTTGTATGGCTTGTACTAGCTATTGCCGAAAAGAAACAATCAACACATTCAGCCACAGCAGTTTAATCTGTGGGGCAGCGTGTCCTTCTGAAGCCCTAAAAGAATGAGTGTGTTGTTGGTCTGATAAGAAGGGATTTCTAGACAGGACCTGAACTGTTGCGCTTAGGCTTATCATCATGTTGCTCTGAGTGGAGTCAGATGGAACTGATTCTTGCACTGGTAAATGCTTCACAGGTATGAAAGTAAAGGCTGAGTTTACTCAAGGATGGTAGGATAGCTCTGCTGTAATATTATGGAAACATTGGAATTTTGGATAGTGGCAGATGTGGACCGCATGAATGCATGACGGATCACATGAATGTGCTTGTGAACATACTCACGTGCGTACACATGTGTGCGTTTCAAAACCTAGGTAACTAATATCGAGGAATGCTATTCCTAGGTAAGCAGTATTTTAGGTGTGTGCTTTGTTCTTTCGGTGATTTCTCATTTTATGGGTAATTGACATGAACCCCTTGACATGGTGTACAATATAAAAATTCTTTGTCGCTGACCAGGTTCAATACTATACCTGTCATCTTTTTCCTCTAAAGCTATCATTATCCTGTCCAGATATGACATTGTTAACAAAAAGCACATTGAAACCTGAATGTTACTTTGCTATTATTATAACTGAAACAGACCATTTACTGTTATTATAACTAATATAGGTCTTATATACTCTAAACTGCACACACAGAAGGTAGCTTATTAGCCAAGAGAGGCCCATAAGGGTTTGCAGTGCACCCCAGAGAGCCAGCTGGACAGATGAGGAACAAGATCAGTAGCGGTTGGCATTTGTTGCTTCACAGAGCATTCCCTGTGGGGCAGCAGTGGGAGGTCAGTTTAGAGGGGGAACATTTCCTCAGTCTTCGTTAAATAACTGCAGACAGTAAGAGGTTTGAATTTCCACGGGACATGGTTTGTGACCCACCAGCCTTGACCCACCTCTTCTTGCCTTTGTTGTTTGCTGAGCATGTCAAGGCAGGACTAAATATAGGTGCAGTCTAGAAAGTAGCTATTAATAATATACCAGTTGTAGATCAGGTCAGGGAAAAACCTAAAATAGCAGATGTAAAGGTGACCCTCAGCAGAGAGGATGTTCGTTTAACTCTGAAGAACCTCATGCCTCAAAGTGCAGCTGATAGTAGATAACAGTTAGCATAATGTTTATTTCCTTCGCCTCTTTTAATTTAAACTGAATACGAGCATGGGATAATTTTGGAATATTTGTCTGACACATTGCTATCCATGAAAGTAGGCTAAAGTGCCTTGCATAGCTAAAACTCCAGCAGCCTGAAGTCTGAATTATCTGTGCTTTTGTTCACTTTCATAGATTATAGAAGTCAGAAACCACATGGAAGATTCTATTTCATTCTTCTGTTTGAGATCGTTTAACAATATGGCATGGTCCTAGACAAGTATGTAATGATTTAGTCATGTAGTTTGCACAGTGCTAAATGGGTGGATATAAACTTCTGCTGCTTGTTATTGTACATTTTCCTTGTAACTTCAGAGCAAAACCATACACACAGAAACAACGTTCCTCCAAGACCATTGGTGTAACACAAAGGACAGAAACTACATAAGACTACACGAGACTACACAAGTGTAGATAGGACAGTACTAGTGTTGTTTTTGGCGGCCTGTCTTAATTTTAGTTTTAGTCTAGTCTTTGCGTCAAGCTGTGATTTTAGTTTTTATTAGTCTTAGTCACGTCCATACTCTTTTAATCTTGTCAAGTTTCAGTCGACTAAAAGTTTGAGCATTTTTGTCTTATTTTAGTCAGAATTATCCACAACTATTTTCATCTAGTTTTAGTCAATGAAAGTTGTATTTTTGTCTCTATTTTTTAGTAATGCAATTCTATTTAAGTAGTAAGTACCTAGTAGAATAGACAAAATCTAAATTTTCTTTTAGTCAAACCTATTTCACAGTTCAAACAAGGTTATCTTATTATTATATTATTGTTACCTTATAGACTCAAGAATACTGAACATCCATTCCAGACACGGAAGACACTCTGATTTGAATTTACGACATTTATTTTGCCAACCAAACATGTTTGAACTTAGAAGTACACACACATCAATTTAAATAAAACAAATAAATAAAATAACATCACATCATTAAAAAGTGCAAATAAAATGAAAAACATTTGTAAAACTGGTAAATATCTACACCTTCAGTGTGTGGGCCTGAACTTACCTGATTATTATTTTTTTTATTCCTAAACAAATATAGTCTACACAACCAAATCAGAACAATTTAGGATAAGCTTTTTTTGCATGGATATGGGAAAAGCTGCTTATCAAAATGCTGTGTCTGTGTGTGTGTGAGACTTTGTGTGTGTGTGACTGTCTTTGTGTGTGTGTGTGTGTGTGTCATTTCTCTCTCCCTGGCAGTTTAACGGCCCTACGTCCCAATACTTTTGACCACTCTAGATAGATTTAATTCACCGTGCCTCTCAGTGGACAAAAGTATTGGGACGTAACGCCGTTCAACTCTAAAGTCGAGCGCCTCAGCACTTTTTTCTCCCCTCCCTATCGTACGGGATATAACGTCTCGTCTCGTTTTAGTCAACGAAAATGAAGAGACATTTTAGCGTAGTTTTTATTTTGTAAACCACATTTACTCTCATTACTTATTCGTCAACAACATTACATTATATAGTCTGTCTGTAGTTATCGTCACATGACCAGCATTTTTTTGTCACGTGATAAATATTCGTTGACGATGATATTTAGTCATAATTTTCATTGACAAAAGCAACACTAGACAGGACTAAAGAAAGAGTGCAAGATAAACAGGAGTTACAGTACAGTACTGCAACCTAGTTACTGTACTTGTTCAGTTATCAACACCTAATCATAATATTGTTTTAGTCATTAGATTTCACAAATGTGTTTTTATGAGTTGACAGATAAAAAGCAAATATAAAGGGAGGAACACATTCACTGACATATAACATGTTTAGCACCATAATAATGTTTGTTTATTAAAATACTCTGAAGAGATTACTTATACATGATGCCGTGTAAGTGATATTTTTCTGTGCACATACAAAACAGTGCAGTGCATCATTCATTTTAGCGCATTGTAGTGTGAAGAGAAATAAATCTCAATTATTTATATGGCAGACATCAATGAATGTGTCAGTAACAGTCCTACATAGCTGACAGTATTTGGGGTAAGGGGAAAAAGGAACAAGTCAAAGTGATACCTAGAATGTATTAATCTTCTGATGTAACTTACAGTGACCTGAACAATTAGAGCCGCCCTTTTATCATATTAATTTTGAAGTTCGCAGGAAGTTCCCAGACATGGAGTAGGCCTTGGGCAAAGTCATGGTGCTGTCATGCTGAGACTGATGGTCCCTTAAATACCAGCCTGTGATGTTAAAATGGAAAAATAAGTCACACATGTCTCCTGGAATCTCCTTAAGTCTTCATTAACTTGCTCTGTTAAGCTGATTTATGTGTAACATGCCTCGTAATTTGAGTTGCTCTGAAGCATGCTTAATGGCCTTGAATAGCTGGTAAACATGCAGTCATCGCTGGATCTTCATGGGGAGTGGGTGAAACAAGCTGTCTGGTCACAGGTGTAGCTATAACTTTTCCATCTCTTCATGTTTTGGTGTTTCATCACTTTAAACTGGCATGCCAATGGAACCTGGTCTCTAGCCAAACACAGACATTTCAGTCACTTATCACTCATTTCTTTGCTGTTAAAATGTATGAATAAATTGAATTGTCTTTCAAAATTAACTAGGCCTCACTTATCTCAATTACAGCCTTAATCCTTTAAGTTTGAACAAAAATTGTGGCTATTTATGCCATTTAATGTGCACTTCTCCATTATTTACATGACTTGACAATGTTCCTTTTATTTACTTTAAATTGAAATTACAAAGCCTACTTTTTAAAAGCTTTTATTAATCTATGTTGGATCTGAACGGCATCCTAAATGAGTTTATAGGTTTAAAGTAAGCCTTGTGTAAGAAGACTGAAACAAATCAGACATACATATATAAGTATACATACAAACACAAAACTGTTATATATCAAACCTTTCATACAACACGCATTATCAGTTTTTATTGTATTGTGAAATGTTCAAGGTGAACTGTACCAAGAAAACAAAACTGATTTACTGTGTACTGTGAACGCAGCTCTGTCCTTATGCATGCGGAAACACATTGTAGGGTCTGTATTGTACTGTCTGGCATGATTCCACTAGCTGGTCCATCACTTAATGGGAGAAGGGAGAGAAACCTGGGCATTGTTGATTGCTGTGACAATGGCAGATTGCTTTTATAAGCAGCCAGACAGTAGCTTATGCTTGTTTTTATGTATTTCTTGTAAATGTATTCTCGCTATCTTGTTCTTTTCAGTTAAAGAGACCACTATTGTCTCGAGTACAATTAAATCTCAATAATGTATTTGTATCTGTTTTGTTCTTTGATTTTTAATGAAGGTGGCAGCTGTTATTAAACCAAATGGATGCACTGCATAAAACATTTTTTACTCTTGTTACACTCTAAGTGACTTTGTGTGGGTACAGCGGACCACTCATTCATGCAGATGAACAGAGATCTAGGTGGGAAGCTCTGCTTCACAATGAAAGGCAAGCCATTTGTTTTGAATTTGGGCTTGAGTCCAACCTTTACCTCAGAAAGCAGATCGATGTTTACATTATCAAAGAAGGATAGAAGGCTCCTCTGAGGCCATACTATGCTGTTTTGAAACAGTGGTACTAATGTAAAGCATAGTTCCAGATGCAAAATACCCCACAGGGTCCTAAATATTTCTGTTTTCAAGATTTACATTCCAGGCCTCTTCATTCTTTGCTTAGTTTGCCTTTTTTCTTTTGGTCTATGGACAATTTTCTTGTTAATCCCTGGAAGCCTTCAAGGCAATTTAAATGTAATTCCAAAATAACATAATTAATTACTAGAGATGGAACCAATCTAGTACCAAGCAGGGATGTAACAATGTGCATTGTGTGAAATAGAGATTTAATTATTTAAATCTAATGCCATTAGTTATATCTAATGCTCCAATGTTTGCAAACTGTTGCCAATCAGCACACCACATTCTTCGTCGTTGGCATGATTACGGTCATTTTATTTATATATATATACACACACACACATTTTGTTCAAATGTAGTATCAGTAATCTAGTATCAGTAATCAGGCTGATATTGTCAAGGGCGAGAGTAAGGGAGAGGAAAGGGGAGGACGCACTCAGCAGATTGATGCGGGTTTTTAATAATAAACAAAA
>JBBIGA010081200.1:0-11638 GCA_037576975.1 Alestes dentex | reverse complement strand
ACCCTCCACCTTGCCCCGCCTCTCCTCCTCGCCCCGCCTCTCTCCTCTTCAGACACAGGAACTGGGGAAATCTCATTGTGGGACTGGCTCGAAGTGGCTGTAATTCTGCACCAAGGCTGAATTTCGGAGAAGAGACATTAGATACAGTATTACGGGACCACTAAGACCTATATAAAAGCATAACAAATCAGCATGTCATGGGACCTTTAATTTAATGTGAATGTCGGTTTGTATTTATTAACAATTTCCTCCGGGATAAATAAAGTTTTCTGATTCTGATTCTGATTCTATTTTCATGTAATATTATATGCAACTATTTGCAAGACACAGCTATGGATTTCAAAAGGGTCTGATAGTAAATGGGCATGTTAAGTGAAAGCAACTAACTGCTGTCCTCTGCAACGCTTGACCCCTGAATTGTGCTGCTGGTTAGGCCATATTAGGAACTGTTTTTCTCTATGGAGAAACTGAATTACTTTATTTTTAAAAAACGCTAACCCTTGGTGTTTGGCAAACCCTGCTTTGTGAACCCCCAATGTCTATGAATCAGAAAACTCTCCAAGAATACTCTAAAATACTCTATTGGCACTTTTCGAATACCACGAAATAATGTTTTTCTGTTACAAATAAAATGACTTGAACCTGAACTGAACCCGAGCCAGTTTGACCTTATGGATGCAGTGTTGGGACGACCAGCCATAAACTCTAGGAGAGAATTGAGTCAGGAACTCCATTACCGCCCTGAGATACACTGGAACATCAAAACCTGATACAACTTCTGTACCGTCACAGTACAGTTTAGATACAGAACAGTTCCTGTATGCCTGGCTTATGTTTATACACTGTGCTGTATACACAAATGTTGTGGTCAGTAAGAGAGGTGGACATGCACTATGTGCACAAAAGTATTTGGACGCACCTGTTTTTCAGGGTTTGGGCTAGGCCCCTTACTTCCAGGACACAGTTGGGTGAGAACCTTTTCTATTCCATCATAAAGACATGGCTTCATAAAGACATAGCTGCAGGAGTTCAGTGTGAAAGAACATAACTGGCCCACATAGAGTCCTGGCCTCAACCCCATCTAGCACCTTTGGAATGAACTGGAACAGCGATTGCGAGCCAGGACTTCTCGTCCAACATCAGTGCCTGACCTCATAAATGCTCTACAGAATGAATGGGAGCAAATTCCCACAGAAACTCCAAACATCTTGTGGAAAGCCTTCCAAGAAGAGTGGAAGCTGTTATAGCTGTAAAGGGGGACCAACTCCATATTAAAATCTATGTATTTGAATGCAGCATCATTAAAGTCCCTGTTGGTGTAAGGGTCAGGTGTCCCAAAACTTTTGTCTATATAGTGTACATGGTGTGTACACAGAGTCTTTTTATTTCATGTTATATTTTATATTGTTCTTGTCTTTGTGTCTCTATGTGTCATTTTGGTACAGCAGTATTTTTATCTATGGTATTTATACCACCCTCTTATACAGACCCCAGCATTTTGTGTAAAAAGTGTAGTGTATACACATTAGGCACTTTTCCATGTTTATACAGGAGCCGTGCTGAATGTAAACTGTACTGAGATGGTACAGAAGTTTTGGAGCTGAAGTGTGAAGGAGCAGTGTGTGGGTAAACGGTGCGTGGAGTATCTTGCTCAAAGGTACCTCAGTGGTGCCACTGGGTGTCCTGAGATTTGAACCTTGAACCTTCAGATCACAGGGACAGCTCCCTGGCCACCAGGCACCCCAAGTGTCAGCGGTAATTTTGTTTATTTCTCTATAGTAAAGATAAATAAATGAAATCACTGGGAGCTGGGTCTTTGACTGAGCGAGGGCGTTGTGGAGGCTGGGTCCAAGGAAGCAGTGTGTAGGGACTTGCTCAGTGGTACCACAGGCAGTCCTGGGATTCGAACCAACTACCTTCTGATTGCAGGGGCAACCCTTATATACGTATCTTTAGTATTTCTCTATAGTAAAGATAAATAAAGAACGTTATAAAATTGCTGCTGTGCAAAACGATACGATAAAGTGGCGATATTCTGGGATCGGGATGTATCGAGAATCGCCTGTCCCGCTGAGGACCGCGTGTTTGGCCGGGTGGGGGCGGTGTGGAGGCCGGGTCCGAGGGAGGTCGGAGCGGATCGGACCGGAGCGGGTGCTGCTGCTGCTCTCTCCCCCCTCCGAGCTCGAAGATGGCGGTGTCCGTGTTCCCCGGCGTGCGGCTCCTCTCCATTGGGGACGCGAATGGAGACATCCAGCGGCACTCGGAGCAGCAACCGCTGCGGCTGGAGGTGAAGACCACGCAGGACGCGGCTCTCCTAAACCTCTCTAACAGTGAGTGCGCCCGGCTTGCCTCCTCTCCTCTCCCTCTCCTTTGTGTGCGGCTCCTGTTAGCATTTAGCATTAGCGTTTAGCCTTTAGCCAGCACTGCTATTCCTGCTTAATTGTGGCTTTTTACTTCCCCAAACATAGCTTTTTACTCTTTCGTCACATAGAATAATCCCAACTATTAAACCACAACTTATTCTGCACATTTCCGAAAGTTGTTTTATTTCCTCTCAGATCCTCTTTACCATGTTAGCCATTAGCCTAAACACGCTAATAAGGCTATTTAGCCTTAATAGTTTTATTTATATTTACGTTTCTCAAGTGTGTGGGTTTTATTTTAAAAATTAGACAATTGACCATTAAACTGAGGCTTATTTGGTACAGTTTAGTCAGTTTATTTAAGCTGTATGGGGTTTATTTGCACCACTCTTACGCACCACGTTGGTCCTGGGAAGGTTAGCAGGAGAGCTAGCACAGACACCGTTTGCAGCAAAGTGTGAAGTTTCTGAAGCTTTAGTGGTGTGTTTAAAGGGATGTTTAAAGTAGGCACAAATAACAAAGGACAGAATTTGTGCTTCAGGTCTGTGTAGAAGGTAGTAAGAGATTATTGTTAGGAGTTAGCACTTAGCTGGTAGCTTATTGATGCTGCATGGCGCGGAGAGAGGCACGAAGTGCCGTTTTCGGTGCAAAACAAGTGAATTTAGATGCTATTTGGAGGTAAAAGCTTCACATTTGTCCGCTGGCAGGGGGAGAGAGTGTGTTGTGCGTTTTTAAAGCTCGGATGGCGCACGCTTAAAAAACGCGCAACACACACTCACTCCCCCTGTCAGCGTTACGCATTGGCTCTAATCGGACGAGAACAGGTTTAAAATATCCCCTCCTTGCTCTACAGAGCTGGAAATATTCTCAACTCATTCATCTTTTTCGCTTCTATCATCCACAACCTTCATCTTTGTTCTGTGGGAGACAATAGCGGGTCCCCCCCACCTCCCTTCTCTCCTCCTGCCCGCCTGCTCTTTCAGCAGCCCCGGGCTTTTGTTCCAGACCCGGGCGCTTTTGGAAGAAACAGTTTATGCACTTTTAAATGCTTAAAATTTGTGGAGAGTTTCGTTTTGACTTCATTAACTTCATAACGCTTAGTTTTGTTTCGGCTGTTTTATTATTTTGTTCTTTTCTTGTCATTGTGACTCTGTGCAGCATCAAGAGCACATTTATGCGCTTGTAAATAATGCTTTAGTTTTATTTTGACTGTATATTATTTTATGTTCTTGTTCTTGTGTGTCTCTGTGTCTGTGGAAAACAGTGCTTTAATAATGCTGTAAGTTTTTTGACTTCGTATTATTAGTTCTAGGCTTTAGTCTAGTCTTTCTAAACGCTTAAAAGTAATTTATTTAACTTCTGGACTGTTTTGTTTTGGCTTCATACTGTATTTTATATTGTTCTTTTCTCTGTCTGTGTGTGTGTGCAGCATAAGCAGTTCCCTCCAGAATCAGTATGGTTTACTGACTTAGATTCTGGTGCATTAAATGTAAAGAAACGTAAAGATCAGGATCTCCAGAACAGTAGAGACCAAGCATGTTTTATGCACTTTGGACCGCTTACAAATAATGCTTTAATACCGCTTGAGTTTTCTTTTGACTTTATATTATATTTTAGATTGCTCTTGTCTCTGTGTGCCTGCAGCATAAGCTACAGGATCAGTAAAGTTTTTCTGATCCTGATCCTTTAAGAGCACATATATAAAGATCAGGAGTTCCAGAACAGTTGACACACAGCACATTGTATGCACTTCTTAGAAATAATGCTGTAGTTTGACTTTATATTGTTTTATATTGTTTTTGTTTTTATGTTACGACTGCTGAGACACACACACAGTTTCCCTCTAGACGCTTACAAATAATGCTTTTATTTCTGGGCAGTTTCATTTTGACTTCTATCTTATATTTTATATCATTTGTATCTCAGTCAGGATCACTAAAGTTTCCAGTTTATGATTCTGATTCTATATAAGCAGAAATGCAATCAGGATCTCCAGAGTATGTAGAAACACACCACATTTTAAATGGCTTATATACAGTGCTTTAATTTCTGGAGAGTTTTATTTTGACTTTATGCAGGATAAGCAATTTCCTGCAGGATCAATAAACATTTCTAATTCTGAAATGCAATGATCAGGATCTGTAGAATTTAGTAGACAGACTCTGAATGAAAGGATTAAGGACCACCTCGCACACCACCGTTAATACAAAAGGGTTCAGAGTGTAAGATCCAGTACAGGGGATCCTAGAGTTCCGGCACAGATCCGTTCCTTCGACAGTGATGTAACCTGGATTTCGGTGTAAGTCGAAACACACCCTAGTCAAAGTCAGTCACTGATCCTAACACAGCTGTAAAATCATTAAAACACAGCTAAGCCACAGAAGAAGGAGAAGGAAAACTCACTCAGTCATACGCCGCGTTACTGCATATTCTTCCACCGCGTAACCAAACTAGTTCGCCCACATAGTCCGTAACTCCAGTCAAGACTGCTGTAACCCGCCTGTATATAGAAATTAATTATATTAATATTAAAAAAATCTTTAATACTGCTTGTTCCAATACATTATTATAGGTTAAAACGTGTATAATCCCAGTTGCAATTTTGGTTTTGGTTTAATGTATATTATAATTGGTTGCTAGACTGATGGATTAACTTTCCATGTCATAAACATTGTGCTAAAAGTTTATATTTTATGTTGTTTTTGTCTTTGTGATCAGTAAAGTTTTCTGATTCTCATCTTCAAGAGCAAAAAGACAATGATCAGGATATCCAGGACAGATGATTAGAAAGGCTCGGAAAGAGCAGATTAAGGACCATGTGGCACCCCACGATAATACAAAAGGGCTCAGAGTGTAAGATCCAGTATATAATTTAATAAAGGCTCTTTCCAATGTAATAAATGGTTTTGCAGGATGTCTAAGGGTTTTCCATCACACCAGTCTGCAGTTTGGTTTTGTGTAAAACATCTCAGACCTTCATGCTGCTGTCTGGACCTGGGACACACTTCATCACACTTTTCCTTTTGTTTACTTTTTGCACTTTTAAAAGATCAGTCGGTTCTGTACATCTTGGATAAAAACAATAGTCATTGCTCATCAAAATCAGACCTGCTTGAGTTTTTTGTTGTTTGTTTATTGATGCTGTATAATGTGCAGAAGTGTAATGTACACTTTTATTTCCATACAATCTCATTACAATTTAGGTACAGCATGGTTCCTGTAGATCAGAGGATATGTGCTTTAATTATCAGCACGTTATTAGTGATACATTCTCCAATACTGTTGCAAATGATTCATCAATATCAGGTACTACTGTTCAGTTAAGATACAGTCTTCCATATGGACAATACTGTATAAGTGCTGCAACAGCAAATAAGAGCAAAATGCAGACTCTTTTCCGTTGCAGACCTCACAGTTCCACTTCTGCGTTTGTTGAGTCTGCAAAAGACAGAATGTCCTATACAGTTCCACACTGCAGCCAGTTTATTCATGGGCTTCACAACTGCTATAATATAAATTTTCAGAAAACTCTGGCAGCCCGGCAGGGTACGGCACAAACTCGTGAGAAACAGTCTGTTCTCAGACTTAGTTTCCACTTTTCTGCAGTGAAGCGAGATTATACCTTTAGGTGACAAATTTCAAGCCACCTGCCCTTGCACTTGTCTAGAGTCTGTCTTTTTTTTTTTTTTTTTTTTTTTTTTTAAACGGCCGGTTATCGTCCCAAAATCACGTCCATGGAGTCGAATCAGCAGAAAGTTTTTCTGTCAGAGCTGCTTTTGTTATTGTGATCTGTCTTTTATTTTTTATAGTCTTGTTTTATAGTCTTGTATAGTCTCATTTTTTCTCAGCATTTATCCGTGTGATGAAAACCGAACCCAGATAACTTGTTAGTGATCACCTGGATCACCTTCACGTTTCTCACAGAGTTAAAGATAAATTTGTTAGTGTCATAAAATACTCCCAGTGAAATTTATCTTCAGCCCATACAGACTGTTGAACTTGTACTTCGTCGACTTCCCAGTTGTTTGTTTGTATCTCCAATGTTGTTTATTTATGCAGACAGTAAATAAGCAGTGACCTCTTTCCGTGTTGTGATGACATTTCAACCAATCAGAAAGCAGGAATTCACTCAGCTCGGCTGCAGCCCACTTTCAGCCCTGCCGTCGAGTAACTCGGGTTCAGGTTGCTTTATTTGTAATGGAAAAACATTTGTTTTGCAGGACAGTGCGGTTCCTTGTGCCAGTGGAAAAATGGCATTTGTGACTTTTTTTAGGTCACGGAATTACTTGGATGCGAACTGGGATCTCCCAGCTATAAATCTAAACAGTGATGGTGAATGTAAACAGACTGACTTTATTAAGCTCGAGTATCTTGTCAGGTAGTAGGAATGGGTATCAAGAACTGGAACCAAATTGTGACTGGTTCCTAACTGGTCAGTATGGAAATTGGTGTTTATGCGTAACATAGCTGGCATTTCCAAAGAAGTCATGCTAGATTGGACTAAACGTATTAAAACAAAGCCATCATAAAAGAACTAAGTCTTTTCATGCCTTTTCATGTGACCTCTTTATTTTGGAAAATAATTTTAGTATGTATATCAGTATCCCTTCCCTATCAATCAGTAAAGCACTGTTTATCTAAACTTACTAGAGTTTTATCATTACAAATATGTCAGAATACAAGTAATACAAGTTTTTTGTATGTTTCTGAGGTTCCAGGCATAATCCAACGCAAAAATAATTTTGTTTTGAATAATGCGTTCAGGTTGCCAGTGTTAATACAGTACATAGTTTCCATTATTTTGTCCCCAGTGTGCATCCCTGACATAGTGCGCTAGTTTCTTCTGCCGCCGTAAATGCGAGCTATCAATAGCATTAGCCTTAACTAATCTTGCTTAGCTAATCTTGATTGACATGTTGTTTTAACCCTGCAGCAGGAGCAAGAATGCTGTTAACACAAGCTTTTTTGGAAAATGTGTTTCTTAAAATAATTGGAGGTGGATTGTAACCTAGTGGGTAAAACACTTGCCTGTGAACCCGATGACCACAAAGTCGCAGGTTGAAATCGCCCCACTTTCTACCACTGTGTCCTTTAACAAGATGCTTAACCCTCAGTGTCTCCAGGGGGACTGTCCCTGTAACTAGTGATTATAGGTCCTAGCAGATCCCATTACCACAACTGAAACTGCGATCACTTCCTCCTCGTGGAATGTGAATCTCAGCACACCAAACATATTTGAGATGATTCATCAGGATGCTGTAAATGCCAGATGCTGTAAATGTAAATTTCCTGTAGTGCTTTAATTGCAAAATTGCATAATGCACTTTTGATTGGAATTGTCCCTGTGTAACATTTAAGGTACCTGAAATAATTAACAGGTGTGCAGCATTACACATTATTAACCCGTAGCTCGTGCTCATCTTGTGAGATTATTTAACATGTATTTTATTGATGACTTGAGTGGAATCTGTTCATGATTAGTTTACCTCATCATTCACCAGCAAAGAGTTTAAATAGAACAGTTGTGTTTAATAAATCTGTTATAGCTTTTAGTTGAATCCATCTCCGCTTTCCACATGGCCATTAAAGCTAAGAGAGCAAAGACGCCGCAAAGAGATTTTGAAGAAGCTAATTTATAAGAAAAATGCTTCATGAAATGTGCTATAAAAAGCTGGCATGCTGTGAAGGCACTAAAAGTTTGATGAATCATCTCGAATATGTAAGTATAGGAGTGTGGTGTGATGAGATTCACATTCCACGAGGAGGAAGTGATCGCACTTTCAGTTTTGGTAATGGGATCCGCTAGGGCTGCATAATATCACATGTTCACTCATAATTGCAATAATATTGCAGAAGGCTGAACTGTACATGGACACTCATGAGAAGTGTTTGGGTTCTGTGAGTGCTCCAGAGCTTGTATGTTTTTTTGGGGGGGTTTTTTTGGTTTTGTTTTTGTTTTTTGTTTTTTTTTGATTGTTTGGGGTTTTTTTTTTTTAGATGTTTGAGGGAATGAAGACATGCAGACAACCTGATGAATGTTTTCTCATCAATTTTCATCATTTTTAACCAAATTGTAAAATACTCACCTTGTGCTTTTAATGTAATTCAAGCTGTAATATATCAGAATCAGCCACAGAACATTTTTTTTTAATGAAATTGCTAAAATATAATTGCGGTATATTTTTATCTGTTGTATACATGGTGCTCCAAGGGGACATTCCAAGGAACCTGCTGCTAAATAGATAAACGTACATAAGTAAAGTGTAGGAATGCATCGTTTCCATGTCTGGCCTTTACAGCCAGAATAGCCGCCAGTGGCTGTTTTCAATGAGCTGAAGTGGGCAAGACAAAAACATTTATTGTTGAACCCCAGCCTCACACTTTACAGCCTAAAGGAAGGAAGTCGCTGGTTTAAAACACAAACTGCTGTTTAGGCCTAAAGCTCCGACCACGCTAGCTTTTTGACAGCAATGTATTTTGCATGTGAAGCGTTTAGATATGTGTGATTTGAGTTCTCAAGGTGTCTTCATATATCAGCACTGAAGACGTGGAATGGAAGAAACACAATTATAGGGTCTAAGCACAATTCTTTAAATCTTTCATGTCCACTGACTATAAATAAACATTAAAGGGAGGCTGCAGGATGTGTAGTCTTTTGGGATGATTTACTGTCTGCGCTTTTGATGAGGTTTTTTTGTTTGATATTTTTTTTTTACTGTTTATGGAATTCGAATCAGAATTCCATCACTTTTATAATCCAGGAGGAAACTGCATATTTTATGACCAGAGAGACAGAGACAAGAACAATATAAAATAAAATGTAAAGTCAAAATAAAACTCTCCAGGAAATACACTATATACATAAAATGCTGTGTTCAGTATGAGAGGTGGATATAAATATAGTGGTTTGTTCTCTATACTGCGTCTGTTATTGTGTGTAATAGTGGTAAAGGATTTTCTGGAGAGTTTTGTTATGTTTTATATTGTTCTTGTCTCTGTGTGTCTGTGCAGTTGTCACATAAGCAGTTTCCTTTTGGATCAATAAATCTTTCTGATTCTGATTCTTCTGTCTTCTGTCTGTGGACTAAATTGTGTTTGTGTTGCAGATGAGGAGACGTCTGTCTTTAAGTGTTCGGTGTCGCGGGAGACGGAGTGCAGCCGCGTTGGGAAACAGTCCTTCATCATCACACTCGGCTGCAACAGTGTTCTCCTGCAATTCGCCTCCCCCACAGGTAACTCGCGCTCAAACCCCTGGCCCACACACGCAGCTCTTTGGAGTTGGAGTCTGTTTCCAAAGAGGAACATGACAAAATATGTACACTCCTGCCAATAGATAAGTCAGTGAGTTCATTCAAACAAATAGTATTCAGATGTACCAAGAGCATGTTTTATAGTATTTAGAGGAAGTAAACTTGGGTGCAGCATTTGTTTATTGCATGCACATAGTGTATGATAATCCATACTAGTGATTTCCTTCAGAGCGATGGCTGCCCATACAAATGTGTCCTCTTTTAGTGTGATATTTCCATATAGATGGTTCCAGCTGACTTAGCTTTAAATGTAAAATCAGCTGCTCTTCTCTTCCCATTCTCAGTAATTCTGCACACTCACTTTGTTGCAGGCTTATTTATATATTACCAGATAATACACACTTTACTAATTTATTTCGAACAACATTTGCCTTTTCCAAATATATACAAAGACCTGGGTTTTCCTTACCCATCCCATATTAGCCTAATAAGCTCATTAAAATTGTGTCCTAACTTGATGACTGATGCTGTTTTGTCAACATCCAGACTTCTCCTCCTTTTATAATCTCCTGAAGAACTGCCGTGGACACGTCAACGAATGCTCAGTCTTCAGCGAGAGAACGGAGGAGTCATCAGCTGTTCAGTACTTTCAGGTGTGTCCGTTTATGAAAACAGACACACACTCACACGTACACACGCATGTGCGCGCACACAGTCCAGGCCATAATATGTGATCATATGGCGCAGTGAGTTCATTTGCCTCCATATTGTCACAGTGACTCAAGTGTACTGAGAGATCATGATGTAAAGTGTTTTCTTGATGATTAGCTGTTTCATCAGCTTACTTTTATTTATTTGTTTTTGTTTGTTTGTTTAACTTTTCTGTTTCTGTGTGCTGCAGTTCTATGGCTACCTCTCTCAGCAGCAGAACATGATGCAGGATTATGTTCGAACTGGAACTTATCAACGAGCCATTCTACAGAACCACACTGACTTCAAGGACAAGGTACTGACCCGATGGCTACTGGCACCACAAGCCGAGGGTGTGGATGTGTGCATATTTCTCTTTTCTTGAGGTTTTGTTCAAGAAGTAAGACGTTAGGTTGCTCAGAGCAGGCAGGATTGTTAGAGTTTACTCTCAAGAATAGTTTTATTGCAGCTCTAATCAGATCTGCCAGTTTTCAACCCTGATCAGATGTTCTGAAGCTTCATCATCTCAATCAGGTGTGTTGCTTTAGGAGGGTGGAATAAATTGTAGACTCCTCAGTTTAAGACTTTATACAGACTGTGTGATATCAGCAGCCTTAGAAGATCATTACAATTCACACATAGATCTAATAAACTGTGTGTGAGGGGGCGGGACGGTGTGTGTGATGGTGTGTAGGTGGACGAAGGTTTGTGTGTGTGTGTGTGAGTGAAAGTGTGTAGGTGGACGAAGGTGTGTGTGAGTGAAAGTGTGTAGGTGGACGAAGGTGTGTGTGAGTGAAGGTGTGTAGGTGGACGAAGGTGTGTGTGTGTGAGTGAAGGTGTGTAGGTGGACGAAGGTGTGTGTGTGAGTGAAGGTGTGTAGGTGGATGAAAGTGTGTGTGTGTGTGTGTGTGTGAGTGAAGGTGTGTAGGTGGACAAAGGTGTGTGTGTGTGAGAGTAAAGTTGTGCTGGTGGACGACAGTGCGTGTGAAGGTGTGTGTGTGTTTGTGTGTGAGAAGGTGGATGAAGGTGTGTGTGTGTGAGTGAAGGTGTGTAGGTGGATGAAGGTGTGTGAGTGAAGGTGTGCTGGTGGACGAAGGTGTGTGTGAGTGAAAGTGTGTAGGTGGATGAAGGTGTGTGTGTGTGTGTGTGAGTGAAGGTGTGCTGGTGGATGAAGGTGTGTGTGTGAAGGTGTGTAGGTGGATGAAGGTGTGTGTGAGTGAAGATGTGCTGGTGGACGAAGGGGTGTCTGTGTGTGAAGGTGCTGGTGGATGAAGGTGTGCTGGTGGATGAAGGTGTGCTGGTGGATGAAGGTGTGCTGGTGGATGAAGGTGTGCT
>JBBIGA010081149.1:0-11638 GCA_037576975.1 Alestes dentex | reverse complement strand
AAGAAGGGGGGGCAGAGGGAGAAAAAGGGGAAGGGGGGAGAGAAAGGGAAGGAGAGACGCAGGTAGAGAAAAACAGGTACAAAAAGAAAGAGAGAGAGGGAGACAGGTAGAGGGAGAAAGAGAATAAAAGTAACTGTTGTGTTTTGGTGTAAATAAAGGAATGATAAGATCTAGAGTTTGTTTATATACAAATCTGGATGTGTGTGTGTGTGTGTGTGTGTGTGTGTGTGTGTGTGTGTGTGTGTGTGTGCGTTTGTTACTCACGTCTGCACTCATATGAGGAGTGTGTGTTGACACAATACGTGTCTGAGGGGCACTTATCCAGCTCTGTCCCGCACTCATCAACATCTGCACACACACTCACACACACACACACACACATACACACACAGATCAGTGCAGACAGATCAGTGCAGATACACACAAACATCTGTACAGACAGTCTAATAAAAAAAAATACACACACGCACACATACAAACTAGAGCTGCACGATGCAGACAAAATATCAGTACTGAGATTTTACTGCTTGTGACTGCGATGCCTTTCAGTATATTAAAACCCAATATCATCATTTTTGTAGAATTGAAAAGGCTTAAAGTCTGTAAATATTGTTTCAAATGGTACATTCACACCCCCATCCATACAGTCCATATATGGAATATAAGCCACAAAAACATGTCACAAAACCAACACATTTAAATATATCGCCTTATTCTGTCTACTGTAGTTTTGCTCCACCCATTCATGCACTGATTCATCAAAACCTTTAATAAAATTAGTCTTTTTAAAGACCTTGATTCATCAGAATACCCAGTAACTCACCTGGAGCTGTGATTGGTCACCCTGTCAGAAACACTGTGATTGGTTAGAGGCTCATTTGCATACTGAAGCCCTCTGTGATATCAGTATTGTGGAGGTCGATATTTCAAAAACGACTAACAGACGATGTAATGTGTAGCTCTAATACAAACACAAACACTGATCAGTACAGATACACACACCAGTCTGGGGCAACAGTGTAACATACGGTGCTGTGCAAACGTTTTAGGCTACGAAAATGATGAGATGAGCAGAGCAGTTTAGATGAGCAGGGGGTTTTTTTTTTACACACTAATATTACTAACTATACTAAATAAAACTAAAAAAGAATAAATACAAATAACATCACACAGTAAATAGTGGTTTTTAATTCCGTATATCAACATGTTTCTAGTGGAAGTCCATCATTACTTACAGTTTCCATCAGAAACCTGGGTTGACTCAGTGCGGCCTTCAATAAATTAAATCAGGAGCTGCTGATGGAGTTTCACAAATCCAAACAACGGCTGGAAGAACCGAGGAGAAGTCTGGAACAGAACCTGTGTTCTACTTTTTTTCAGACAAATCTAGTTACTTCTTACTGGTATCTTGTTTGAATTCATTCAAATGGAAACTTTGCTAGAATATTTTATCACACACTGAGAAAAATGGCTTTAAACTATCTGTGTAGAGGCCGAAGATTTTTGCCCAGTTCTGTGAGTACACACACACACACACACACACACACACACTCTCTGTACTCACCCACACACACATTGTCATGGAGGGTGAACCCTGGTTGACACTGCAGGCACTGGTCTCTCTCAGGTCCTCCACAGGCTCTGCAGTGTTCTGAACAGTTGTTCTCCAGGCTCAGTCCAGGCAGGACCAGTGCCAAGACCAGTAACCACAGCAACCGACAGCACAACATCGCCCCCTGGGTTAAAGTGGTGGTTCAGATACAGCTTCGACATGTCGCTGATATCCTTCAGCAGAGGAGCTGCAGTTGGGCTCGACCATGTCCTGACAACTGCCTTTCATTCAAAATGGGTGTTTTTCCCGTTGTTGTATTACTTGTTCTTTTCTAATATTTGAAGCCTTAAACAACTGTGTACAAGTGTCTCACTGCCAATACGATAAAAAGATTTTTTTTTTACTCATTTAACCAACTATTTGGTTTAATTATGAACTTACTTTAACTGAAGTACTTGCTTTCTACTCTTTTATTCACGACAAAAAAAATAATTTATTGTATTTATTTAATAAGTTTCAACTGTTGTTTATTCCCTTACATGAGCACACACTCAGACAGAGCCTGTGCCCTCCTCAGTCTAATTATAGCCCACAAGTTCTAGCAGAGTACAGCTATAACATCCCACACACGTGTACATATACACACCCACACACAAACATACACACACATACAGCCCTACCTCCTCGGAGTCTTTAGTCCATGCGCTTTACGGGGAAAAACACTAATTTTCAGGGCTCGTGCGGTGCCTGTACCGTGCGCTCGGGGGGCGGGGGAGGAGGGGGCGGAGCTCGAGAGCTGTCCATGAGCAGCTGAGAGGAGGGGGCGCGTGGAGCGTCTGATCTGGAGGAAAGATCACTTCCTCCGCCTCATGAAACAATCAAAACTACCGAATTTAGTGAAAGTTAGGAGCTGAAACTCTTTGAACAAGAAGATACAAGAGATAATCATCACTGCATTTTCTGGAATAGAAATCATGAAATACAAGCCCTTACTGGTCAGTAGGGTATTAGCAAGGTCTGTCTGGTCCATTTCCTTCAGGACATGCAGGGTGATCTTCAGTGCCCCTTGTCTGGCAGAGCTTTGATTCTCATTTTCCTCCTTTTCTCTTTCATCCCATTCTGAGTGTTCAGGGCTCAGCAGGTTCTTGAATCTGTTCAGTTCATTCTTCACCAAAGAGATTATTTTAAATTCAAGCACCTGCAATAAGAAACAGTGGTAAAAGCTGACCAGAAATTATTATTGTACATGAACTTATTGTATTGTACATGATGTTGATAATGAATTATAGCTTTCTTTCATATATTGATATACCTTGAATATGGACTCCAGATTTTTACCACAGGAACTCTTTGATGCCTCTTGGTGCCTACTGTGGTCAAAACAATAATTTAAAATTAGACAAGGAATTACTACATCAAATCAAAATTCTCCAAAAAGTAGCCTGAAATACTGAAAGATCACATTTGAAAAAAAAAAAAAGAGATTTAATTTTCAGACCAGGTACACTCTCAAATGAATGATTTATTAATTTATTATTTATTCTTCTTGTTATTATTATTATTCTTATTCTTATTTTTTTTTTTACTTTTCCAGTTTCCTCATCAATTTAGTTATATCCAATTACACCTACTGACTCCCCCAAATCACATGTCCCAATCAGTGCTGAGAGGGTGCTTCCTAGTCATGCAACATCATCAGTGAGAACATTAACAATCAGTTTTGTGACATCAGCTAACAGACACTCACATCGGCTAACATCACACATTTACATTCACGTTTACATTTACAGCATTTAGCAAACGCTTTTATCCACAGCGACTTCCATTCCCTAACTACAGGGGGCAGTCTCCCTGGAGACACTGGGGGTTAAGGGTCTTGCTCAGGAACGCAGTGGTGGTTTGCTGAAGGTAGGATTCGAACCCATGACCTCTTGGTCCAGAGGCACGTATCCTACCCACTAGGCCACAAAACAAACAGATGCAGCTCTTCAAGAGCAGAGCCTTCAAAAATAACAAAAACTCATCAGCGTTCCCCTCCACGGAAATCTTAAAAGGCGAAAGTGCAGAAAGAGAAATCAGAGCTATGGGGGATCGAATGTACAATCTTAACTCAGGAGCGTGAAATACTTTATTTAACAGAATTTATTAGTGTGAAACTAGTTGGCTCAAAATCCTCCAGGGTGTTTCTTTGCCTTACGCCCTGTCAGTGCTGAGAGAACTCCCGCAACACCCAGGTTAGGATAAACAGCTCAGAGGATGGATATTTGGTCACCTAAACATTCAAGAGACAGATTAAACTTCAAGAATTCAAAGCTTGAGTTTTGATAAGTATATTTGCTTCTTCACAAAAAAAAATCATGAAACGACCACTCTAAGTGAGTCCACATTGAACACTCTGGATTAATGGACTCTTCCTCAGCACCCCAGATTCAGCCTACAGTCATTATGTACGAAGAGATTTAAAAAATCTATTTTTAAAAACCTCCACTCAGTAGGGCAGGCTCCCTCTGCGAAGTTTCCAGGATGGTCTATTGACCAGGCGCTGCCCAAATACACACCGCTGTACTCCGATAGGTCGGATCTCCTGTTGATATTTAAGAAGAAGGTCAGGAGAGACTCGAATTTACATTTGAGTTTTGATCCCATTCTCCTGCGTCACCCATACCTGAACTTAGAAGACTCTTGTGCTTGGAATGTTGTGGGGAGATCCATTTCATTCTTCTTGGATCCACAGCTGAAAGTAAAACCCGCACTGAATTACTCACACCATGGAATTCAGACTCAGCTGTCAGAAGCTAGAAAAAATTACCTGGAACACTGTCAGCTGCTTCCTATCTCGATGTCAAGGAGTAACGTCTCTTTCATTGTAGGTGAATGACAGAATGTACAAGAACAATGACTTCAAGAATGGAGTGATTTCTCACTCATTCTCTAAAGCACTGTGTCTAGTGTACTCACACTATGCAGCCCCATACCACGCCAGTGCATGTTCGACCCCCAAAGTCTATTTAGACCCCCAATGTCCAGTTTATTTTGCTAGTGTGATCGCTCTAGCATCCACCTCTTTCAGCTGGACTTCAGCACACATCTAGTGTGATTGCTGACCAAGCACAGAACTCAAACTCTTCCCAGTTACCAGGCTACTTTGTTTTTTTTGTTTTGTGTTACTTTGTTGTGCAGTTTCTTATCGACGTTTGAATCATTATCATTATGTACAGTATATTATTACTGATATGTGTAATTGTCTTACCTGGTTCAATATCATGAGCAATTTTCTGATTTAGTTCTAAATAATTTCATCTTATTATTGTAATGTGCAATTATATATATATAGTGTATTTTTGTTTGTTTGTTTTTTTTCTATAGAGTTTTAATGGATTTATTTACACTCTGTATTTTATATTGTTCTTGTCTCTGTGCAGCGATTACATCAGCAGTTTCCTCTGCGATCAATAAAGTTTTCTGATTCTGAGAAATGCTGTGTCTGATGGAAATTTGGGCAGATGAGAGAACACAGGAATAACTGGGCACAGCACACAAGAACTCAGTGATGTTAGTGGTAAATGTTTTAACGCTTGTAGACCGAAGAGCCACTGAAGGACGTGGCTGAGCTGAAAACACTGCAGGTTCAGGGTCTAAAGCTACGGGACGCTCCGTAAATCTGGCAGCTCACTGAACGAAAAGAATAAAGCAGTGAGGGAAGAGAGTAAATGAGCAATTATTTGCAATTTGAGCACAGGCCAGCAGGGGGCTACCGGGAGTCCAGTATTATACTTTACAATTACAATTCTTGTTATGTAATACACAGTGTTGGGCAAGTTACTTCAAAACTGTAATGCGTTATTTATTACTTGTTACTTTCATTTCAAAGTAATTCGTTACACTACAATATCACTGTATTTAAAATGTAAGGCATTACACTATTGCATTACTTTTAAGTTACTCTCACCAAAATAACTGGAAATATGGATTTGGCAATCTAAATGTAGCTCATGACGCTCAATTAGCTCATTACACAGCCAGCGGAAGGTGATGTGGTATCTGACTGAGCAGCTTATGGTTAAAAACAGTACAATCCGACGTTAGATCAGTGGCAGGTTCACTCATCTCTAGGGTGACCAGATTTGGGATTGTGAAGAAGAGGACGCCTTACCGCGGACTTTCTTTACCAGCTCGGCTGAGGTCCGGGGGGGTTTGATGTTTTATGCGCATCTCGTCCGCATCTTCTGGACTTTTAGTTTATGAGAGATGCCCATGACGGCTGTTCTGGACTTTTAGTTTATGAGAGACGTCCATGACGTGATGAATGTTTAGGCATCTTAAAATCCCGGACAATTCTAAAATTCTGGCCGGACGCAGGTCTCAAAAAGAGGACATGTCCAGGAAAAGAGGACGTCTGGTCACCCCACTCATCTCTCTGTTCTGTCTGACTACAAGAAGTGAAACATTTCGTGCGGATGCTTCTCCTCCGCTAATCTCGCAGTGATTCTGACGAATTTGTATGAAGAAAAAAAAATCACATTCCGGGTTAAAAATGGATTGTAACGCGCGTTACTCACGTTTGTACCGAGTAAAATATTACCATTTCTCTCTGTAATGCCTTACATTACCGCGTTACAGCAAAAAGCAATGCATTACAGTAATTAGTTGCTTTAGTAACGCGTTACTCCCAACACTGCTAGTACATTTGGTACAACTTCGTGTATTCATGATATTTCTCTTTCTTTTTGCAGCTTATTTTTAAATCCATGTACTTGTTCACATATTCCATGAAGACATGAGAACAAACAAGTATATAATTTAGTACTTTACAGTAAGACTACCCTTAGAAAGTTTATAAATGATTTAGATAGATGAGCAGGTCGTTGACAGTTAGATATCATTAAGAAGCAGCAATAACCAAGTTAACAGTTATAACTGCAGCATACATTGGTGCAGGCTCACTATTTAGCAAGATCTCAGATCTTGCCGGTTGCTGAGTTTATCTCGTCTCTTTCTCAGGCAGAATGTTAAACTGAACTTCATCAGGTCTTTATTAACATGATACTACCATCAAAACACCAGAGCTCACCAAATAGTGAACTTGCATGAATGTATGACAACTGTAATAACTGGTTTATAACTGCTTATTAATTATTTATAAACTGTCTGCAACCCAATTTACAACCTGATTATAAATCAATTATAAACACTTTTATAAGGGTAATCGTATTGTAAAGTGGTACCCAGGTGCCCATTATTTTATATATATTTCAGATATTTCAAATTATCTTAATATTGCACATTTTTATGACAGGATGTTCTCAGCTTTTCAGGTTCTGTGGAATCTGATGCTTTTTACTGTAGGACTGAAGCCTTTCGGCAGTCTCCTATTAAAAAAAGCTTTGCACGTTTTTTTTTTGTTGTGCAGAATTTATCTTATACACTTCAGAAAGCATCTTACCTCACGAGTGTGTCGTCTACTTTAGTGTCACTCATACTGGATGAATAAAAAAAATCTGTAAACCTATGGACAGAAACACAACCGAACATAAATATTGACCTATTGTAGAATAAATATTCACCAAAAAAATCATTTTTCCTACCACTGATCCTACATGAGTAAGAATGACTGATCAAACACTTTGGACTGCTTTACACAGTAATAACAGGTTCATTAATATGCACATTTATGGTTATTACTAATTAATTTAAGAACCTTTTTTTTCTGAAAGGTCTTCATGGCAGTACAGTGTTGCCAAAATGGCCTATGAATGGACACCATTGTATTATGCAATTTTGATTCCAGTTTTTCACACTGATACTGCTTACAACAGTGCCACAAAAACTTAAAGGAGTTCAAATGAGTTTTCTGTGTTTTGCAGCTTTTCAGTGAATCCAGTAGAGATGATTTCAGTCTCAAGCTTCACTCTGCAGGGGTGTTACCACAGGAGCTGATCAGTCCGGGTCCAGATTATATTCTAACACGAAGGAAGTTTCAGACATTTGACATCAAACACACACAATCTGAGACTGTAAATTACATGAACACCACAGTCAGTTTGGATATCCAGTTTTTTTTTCCCTGCGTCAGACTTCACCCCCAGACAAAACCAAAAATGTGAAGTGAAATTCTGCGTGCCATTAAGTGAAGAAATCCAGCCTTTCCCCTTATTTCTAACTCTTTTTAAAATATACCTGTATATATTACACTTTTATACAATAGTTGTCCCCGCCTTGGTCCCAGTGTAAAATTTCCCAACAATCTATACTGACACTTATATACTGATACTTATAATTTATTTTACTCTTTCATTTTCACTGTCTGCTCTGTCTGGTTCCTGTGATAAGTCTTATTGTGGTAAGTCTTGTGTGTATATATATATACAAACAAAAGACTACCACAGAAACAAAGAAAGAGAGAGAAAGAGTTTGTTTATTTAGGCAGTCCTGGTATCTGGAGGCTGCAATTGATTGTGCTGCAGATCCAAGCAGAAATAAAACACAGGAAATGTAGAGGCTGGTCTAAAATAAAGGAACTTTAGCAAAAAGCTGCCAAGAGAAAGATCAATCCTGTCTTTTATCCTGACTGGTTTGGCTCAGTTTTATTCAAAGTTCAAGACTTGATGTAGCGTCCTGAAGCCTCAACATCAAACCGAATCAACTTTACTCACAGACGTGAGATCGGCCTCTGCTCTCTAACAGATGTGAAGACAAAATATTTGTGTTTTTTTACTCACCTGTTAAAGTCTGAACTGTCCTCAACCAGGCCGCTGTAACACGACCCTCTAGAGAGGTATGTTCCACAGACAGGACGAGAGGGGCCTGCTGGAGTGTTCGTTAAGGCCACAATTTAAGGAACATTTACTTTCATTAGTACTCTAGTGAGAAGTCAAAAAAGAAAGATCTCCTATCTTCTAAACATGAACCTGATCATCGTGCAAAATCAAAAGAGAAGTCGACACTGTGAGTCATGCGCAAAACTGAAAGTAATGGAGAGGATGTGGTTTTGCGTACATCCAGAGAGGGGTTTCTTAGCATGCGATGCAAATCGCAAGAAGACATTCGTGGTAGCTCTGAAATAAACAGACACTGATGTGTGTGGAGGCTCTTGTCATCTCTTGTCAAATGAAAAAAGAATTCAAAGAAATGTCAATGAAAATGGAACAAAATCATCAAGAGTAGGGTTTCCACAACAGCTACAGTCCACTTGAGCAATTTCTCACACTTTATGTTCCTCAAACCTGTTTCCCTCAGGAAGTAACATGAGTGCCACCAAAACCACCCAAAGTCAAAGTGCTGCAGGATCCATGTCTGGTGTTTGAGAGGTTGATCATGCAGGAATAACAGCAGAAATGCAGAATTCCACCCTGCAAAAACTAATTTCAGGGAGGTTGCACAGGATTGACAATATTTTGGTCAAAACCAAAGACAGATGAAGTGTAAAGTGACCATTTTGTCATATGTGACCACACAGTGTTAACAGCACGAAATCCTTCTCTGCATTTAACCCATTAAACCCATTAAACCCATTTAACTCATTTGACCCATTTAACCCATTTAACCCACTTAACTCATTAAACTCATTCACCGATCGAAGCAGTGGGCAGCAGGAACTCAGCGCCTGGGGAGCAGTGTGTGGGGGATGGTACCTTGCTCAAGGGTACCTCAGTGGTGCCACTAGCAGTCCTGGGATTCAACCCCACGGCCTTCTGATCTCCCTAACCAGTAGGCCTGTCAAGAGTAGGATATACACTGCAAAAACTCCTGATCTGACCAAGACTTGCAATCTTATTTCTAGCCTAAAAAGTCTTCTTGATCATCTTGTTTTGAGAATAATATACTAAATAAGTGCAGATTTGTAAGATTATTTAGATTGTTTTAAGATATTTTTTTTCCTATTTCAAGAAATCTTACCAAGTCTAAATATCTTACTGCACTGGCAGATAATTTCTCTTGTTTCTAGTCTGAGATTTCTTGAAATAGGAAAAAATATCTTAAAACAATCTTAATAATCCTATAAATCTGCTCTTATATAGTGTATTATTCTCAAAACAAGATAAAGAAGACTTTTTAGGCTAAAAATAGGATCGCAAGTCTTGGTTAGATCAGGAGGTTTTGCAGTGTAGTGGGCAGCATGTGAACAGTTAGTTTTTGTAGTCGATGGTGGAAACAGGAAAAAAGTACAAATGTAAAGAGCTGCGACACTTTGACAAGAAGCAAACTGATGGATAGACGACTGGGTTAGAACATCTCCACAATGGCAGGAATTGTAAAGGGTTCCTGCTATGCAGTGGACAGAACCTACCAAAAGTGCCTCAAGGAAGGAGAACTGGAGAACCAGCAGCAGAGTGATTGGTGTGTAAGGCTCGTTGATGTTTATGGGGAACGAAGGCCAGCATTCTTCTACATCTTGGTGGCTGCGGAGCGTGAGTGTGTGTCTCTTATCTGGAGAAGGGGTGGACCAGGATGCACTATGGGAAGAAGACAAGGAGGTGGAGGCAGTGTGATGCTGTGGGTGATGTTCTGCAGGGAAACCTTGGGTCCTGCATTAATGAGGACATTACTTTGACCAGAACCACCTACTTAAACATCACTGCAGACCAAGGGGTGGTGGAGGCCTAGTGGGTAGGAAACTTGCCTCTGGACCAAAAGGTCATGGTTTGAATCCTACCTTCAGTACCACCACTGGGTTCCTGAGCAAAACCTTAACCCCAAGTGTCTCCAGGGAGACTGCCCCCTGTAGTTAGGGAACAGAATTCGCTTTGGATAAATAAATGCCGTAAAGTTCAGCCCTTCGTGGAGATGGGTGTACGTTGTTATCCTGAAACTAGCAGTGCTACATGTGTCATCAGGATGAAAAATACATCAGAAGAAAGACTCTTAGGTACATTGTTGGAGATCTTTTATTATTTTCTTTTACAATCACACCCCCAAAAATAGAGCTCAGAGTTCAGATGGCGATGCTGTTCTCGATCTCGGCCGGGTCCAGGTAGGAGTAGGGAAGTTCCTTTCCCTCATTCCTCTTCTTTATCTTCTCACTCAGTTCCTTCAGTTCATCTTTCATGGTGTTCGCCAGAGCTACGACCTCAGGCTCGGTGAAGTACTGCTCCGAGTGATTACCGAGGGAAACCTGGGAGAGGAAGAGTCACTCAGACATGCTAACATGGCTAACAATGAATGGGTGCTAATTAGAATGAGGCTATAAGTGGAAATTGTTCACTGTCATTTATAGTTAGTACTGCTATTTTTTTTTTGAACACACAATAAACACAGTGGATGAAGTTTTTTTTTCTGGTGTGGATCTAAAAGATATTCTAGATGTAGCCAGTTGAAAAGCATTTTAGCATTTAGCATTTTTCCATCAACTACAGAGAAAACTGGTGTGAAAGAAACATTGTGTGTAGCCTTGCTGGTCGTTCTCTTTCTTAAAGAGGGTGCCTGCAACATAACCTACGCTCACTCTGATGGTCACAAACAAAAAAGGTTTTCAAAGCAATAACATTAATAATTAACATGATAAGTGTACTAAATGTTTTATTTTTTTTAAGAAAACCAGTGAAAATAAGATGTGTTAGCATCAAGAGCCATTTAAAAGTTTAAAGAACCTACAAATGTTCAACACCAATTAAAGGTTTCAGCCAGGACTGCAGGCCCAAGCCTTTTAAGAACCTTTATTTTTAAGAGTGTAGAGAGAGAGAGAGAGGTAGAGAGATATAGTAAAATTAAACAGGGAGTCTCACAAACTCTTCGGGTTTCCTGGTCAGGACCCAGACGGCGGCGATGCTCCGGACGGACGCGTTTACATCCGGCAGCGTCTGCAGCAGAGTGCGGGGAGTCGCATGACCTTTGACCTTCCGGGGAGGCAACTGCAGAGAAACTGGACTGTTTGGTAACCAGCCCCCAAAATCAAACTAGAGAGAGAGAGAGAGAGAGAGACAGAGAGTGAGAGAGAGACAGAGAGAGACAGAGAGAAAGAGAGAGACAGAGAAAGAGAGAGAGAGAGAGAGAGAGACAGAGAGAGAGAGACAGAGAGAGAGAGAGAAAGAGAAAGAGAGAGAGAGAGAGAGAGAGAGAGAGAGAGAGAGAGAGAGAGAGAGAGAGAGA
>JBBIGA010081138.1:0-11638 GCA_037576975.1 Alestes dentex | reverse complement strand
TGCAAGTATTGAACTGAACAGCTTTGCCTTAGTTTTTAAGAACTGCTGACAATATTTCTCCTCATTTCCAAATAAAAGAGAGGAGAGTGTTGATTACAGCAGTGTTTTGTTTTTTTTTTAATACTTTTCCTCGTTAAAATAGATTTGATGCAGATTATTAAGAGGCCTAATGTTACGAGTGAATTCAATGAGTTGATCAGTTGGATTAGGTGTGTTGGAAGCAGGAAAGTCAATAAAATGATCGGGCCATTGGGCTCCGAAGACCAGGACAGCGAAAATCCAACATTTCTTGCAGTGACGAAAGCACCAGATTTGAGTTTGACGTATTTTATTTATGTTGCCACAAACATTCTGATAGTACACAGGAAAACGTCTCTGGGCCAAACAGTATTCCGGTCCCATACAAAAGAGAGAAAAAACAGTGAAAATTAATTTCACTTGAGTACAATATTTAATAAACTTCCTACTTAAACTTCCTACTTAACATGGTCAAGTCGAGCCAGTTATGTCAGCATGGGGCTATATGTCCTCATAACTTTGACAAAAAAAAAAAATCATTCACACTCACACAACAGCCATGAAAATAAATCATAGCACACAGTCTATAAATGGATGGGAGGGTAAATGATGTGTGACAGCTGCGTATTTCTTTAGAGCACATCGTTCTGAATCAGAGGGACAAACTGATACTTCATGGTGCTTTCAAGCTTCATTACACAACAGACCAGATTCTGTAGGAGAACAAAACAAAACATCACAGATGCGATATGAAACACGGACAGAAAGAAAACATCCGCACCAGGTTGGCCGAACCTTTCAGCAAAAAAACCCCTTGACGTCCAAAAACAAGGAACACCAACACTCTGAAGTCGCCACTGTCCAGACGTTCAGGCTGGATGTGATCGCTTTAAGCCTCTTATACTAAGTCTTTGAAGCCCAACCCAAAGCTGGGGAGGACAATATCGTAGTAGCTCCAAAATTTAGCTATAAAAGATTGATCCGTTTTACAGCTTCCTTGATTGTCCGTGCATTTAAGTCTCAGAATCGTTAACAGGTGGGAAAATAACAGCACTTGTTTGACCCGATGGGTGTAACTGACAAAGTCATTCTGAAGTCGGCATAGTGACGTTAGGAACTCGAAAAACTAAAGGCATTTCTGAATGGCCTTGAGGTGCAAAGACGAAACGTTTTGTCTTGTGTACAATTTCCTTCCAGACAGTCTCTGGATCCTCTGAATTATGAAGTCATTTAGGAGTGGAAAAATGAATAATGTTCTGAAATAAAGATGAAGGCAAGTAACTTCGGCTGTTACCGAACACCACCAGCCAACGACAAAACTTGTTGTGTTTAGTCTTGTGATGTCAGACTCCAGTCTTGTGATGTCAGGACACAGCAGCGTTAGCTTACATGTAGCAACATCTGATTTTTAAGCGAAATTCGCTCGTATGGCAAAACGTCTTGCGTTTGAAAGCTTTTTATTTGCTGTATTTACTGCGTTCCATTTACTTTGGAAGTGTGAAGCTGGAGCTGGGGATGACACACCGGCACCAGAAAATAAATGTTGCTACATGTAAGCTAACACCGCTGTGTGGTGACATCACCAGACTGGAGTCTGACATCACAAGACTAAACACAATAAGTTTTGACGAATACACTGTGGCTCTAGACTAAAGTTTCTAGACTAAACATTCGTTTTCCAGCTCCTTAATGACCTTAAGCAACATTCGTTCATACGGCAAAATGTATTTTGTGTCGTAAACGTGTTTATTCAACGCATATGCTGCTCGGAAGTGGGAGTCGGAGCTGAGAATGACGTCACACCAGAGCTGAACGTGTTCCAGTTTGACGAATCAGAAATCCAAGTCAGCTATTGATAGTTACAGTTAGCAATACCAGCATTTCACAAACTGGAGCGAGAACATCCACAGATGGGCAGCACTGTTGGATTCTGAGGTTAAGGTTGATAAAGTTCCTCCAACTTCCCGAGTTGGAAATCCGACTTCAGGACGGGTTCCAGTTGTTTCTGTTCTACTAGGAACTCAGAAATTCCGACCTCCCACTTCAAATGGAACGCACTTCGAGTACAGCATTTATTTTCAAGAAGAAAAAAAAAGCAGACCTGGAATTCCTACTATGGACATCATACCGACTACAGAATGACGTTATAATGCTCAGTATGAGCCCACAATGACATTTAGGGAGGGAGAACAGACTGACGGTGGCTTCAGGACTAGTAATTCAGCACCAAATGACAGAAAATATACATAAATGTTAAAAAAAAAAAAAAAAAAGCATGTAATAATAAAAACAGAAGTTACGCGTCCACACACTCACACAAAAGCGCTAAACATATTTGCATGACTCAGCATATTTCCGTAAATCCCTTAACAATGGTACATTTATGTAGAGTTTATAGTTAAAAGGCACAATATAAATAAGTACAGGAAAAAAAAAACAAAACACCCAGACACACACAAATGGAGGGTACACATTCGTAATTGTCAAAGCTGCATGTGTTAAACTGCTTTTTCTTTAGGCTCAGTATTGTTCAGTCGAAATCTCACAGCGTCAACCCTCCTCCTCTCGACGTCGCCTTAAACACACTTTCAGTTGAAAGATTGAACATTTATCACCGATCAAAACAAAAAAATGTATTGCACAGACATTTTCCTTCTCCCGCAACGTGTCATTAATGAGCCAGTTATGAACGAAATCACAACCGGTGAACTACACTTTCAGGTGTCACTTTTTGGCTGTTCAAAATGAATTAATTACAAATGACTGCAAAAATAAGTCTAAGAGTGCCTTGCCATTGAAGTGAATGGGAAGTAAATAACTGCGGTCAGTTCATGTGGTTTGGAGGTTTTGTGTTACTCACTAGTTGCATCACAGTTGGCGTGAGTGTCCTCAGTTATATTTTAACTCTTAAATACACACTGACAGATGCTGCGAGTGCTGAACTCGAGTGTAAATGCTAAATGAGAGGGTGGTCTCAGTTCCCTCAGAAGGACACTTTGGACTCTGCTTAAAGAAACAAAGTTCTGCTATTCAGGACACTAATTGGGGACAAAAACACCACCACTTATTATGCAAACCTACTAAACAGCCAAACAGCCAAATAATCTGCTTATTTTCATACTGAGGGTCCATATCTTGAGACACATGGCACATGAACATCTAAAGACACCGGAAATGAACTGAGGTCTATGGTAAACCCTGTACGTACCATTTGAGCACACGAGGATACAGAAAACATACATTTGCAATTGAGATACTGAAGTAAATGCATGAAGGTGTGAATAATAGAATACTACTCTACCAAAAAATATGTAGGCTTCTCCACAGATCTAATCCTCGACACTTTACGCTTTGGAATGAGTGCAAAACAAAAAAAAAGTCAGAATGACGTTTAAAGCAAATATAAGCATGAATGAGAGAATTCAATCTCAGAAATCACCCAAAAGCGTTTCCATGCCAGTGCAGACCTTTGGTCTTTCCTTTGGTGAATCCAGTTGTAATGGAGATGGTAATGCTAGCAGCCCTTTTCGCAGTGGGATGGCAGTAAGCGGGTCACAATGTTTCTCGTAGTCCTCGTGTTCGTGTGAACCACGTCTCTGGAGACGTGTAGCAGTGCCAGGCTCAGCCTCAGGGTAACGTAGCTGCCTTAGAGTCAGTGGAGAGCCGAGGCTGTGAAGAAAAATAAGCAGAGCCTTCCGTCCGATCCTTCCGAGTCTTCTCCGGTTTGTATGCACTGACCGTCCGCACTCTGCCTCCGTCGGCTCCCAGCACTTGTCGGTAAAGGTGAAGGGTGGGTGTGGGTCATTTGGAGCCGAAGTGTGACAGAAGACCTCACTGCAACAAGTGAGGTGATTTTTCAGTCTCAGGCACCCCATTTCTTACCTCCAGTCTCTCCGGCTCTATAAGAAATCCAGCTCCAGAGCTTGATGCAGCGACACCAGGTCCCCGTGAGCTGAGATCCGCCAGAATGGCATGTTGTGCTGCAGAAATGAAGTGAACACACCACAGACACATTATGAAATTGTTCTTTGCATTTAACCTGTTTACTCGAGTGAAACAACGGGCTAATGTCAACTACATTTGTTAGTGTCACAGGGCCTTTACCTGGGGAGCAGTGTGCGGGGGCCTTTACCTGGGGAGCAGTGTGCGGGGGCGGTACCTGGGGAGCAGTGTGTGGGGGCGGTACCTGGGGAGCAGTGTGCGGAGATTTACCATTGCAAGGGAAATACAGGCCAGGTCTTAATCGGTCCAGAAATCGGTCCAGAGAGCATGAAGTCCAAGTGTCTCCTGCAGAAGACGTGCTGTAAACTGTTTATTATGACTGGAATGTACAGGCAGTACCTGCTTAGCTGCGAACTCCTCCTCTCGGCCGTCTCCTATCACCACGTAGGTGACCTTCTTCCCAAAACGAGACACAATGCGCTCGAAGCAGCTCTCTTTTCCTGTAAACCAGAAGTGTTTTTAGGAACTGAGTATCCATGACAACCAAATAGACACACGCCTTTTAAACCCAAAGGTATTTCAGGCCTTCAAGTCAACATAAATCTGAACCTATGGCTCAGTCTCCCTCTGTACTGAGACACATTCTTCAGATTCTTCAGTGTTACTGTCTCAGGTACAGAATCTGCATGCTGATCATTTCTGTGTGTTCTCCACTTGACCACTTGTTCCTACAAGGTGATGTAATTTATATCTGAAGACGATTCAGAGGCCAAACTGAAGTACCTATACTTTGATGGATTACAGAAAAATGTAATGAAATTTTGTTTTTTTAATGTAATTCAAAGATATATGAAGACCAGGGATTGACTCTTGATTTCAGGTTGACTCCAAAGCTCATTATCCAATAATAATCAGTAACAAGTTCTCTAGTTTTGAGACAAACTGAATTGTAGACCTGCCAACAGGTCCTCAATGATTACAAACTTTCCCACAGGTCTACAAGAACTGTTCTGTATCTGAACTGTACTGTGATGGTACTGAAGTTGTATCAGGTTTTGGTGTTCCAGTGTATCTCAGTCCGGTGACGGAGTTTCTCACTCAATTCTCTCCACAGTTTATGGCCGGTCGTCCCAAAACCGTGTCCATGGAGTCGAACCGGCAGAAAGTTTGTTATTGTGGTCTATTATTATTTCTAGTCTTGTTTGAGTGTTGAATGTTTTCTCTGTGTTCTTCATCCATGTGATGAGAACCTAACCCAGAAAACTCGTTAGTGATGTCCTGGATCACCTGCACGTTTCTCAGAGTTAAAGTCGTTAGAGTTGTAGAACACTAACACTGAAAGTTATCTTCAGCCCAGACAGTCAGTCAAGCTTGAACTTCATCCAATTCGCAGGTGTTAGTTTGTGTCTCCACTGTTGTTGTTTTGTGTAGACAGTAAATAAACTGTAGCTTGGGTTCAGTCCAGGTTCAAGACACTTTGTTATAGAAAAGCGTATGCTAGCAGTACGGCACGGTTCCTTGTGCCAGTGGGAAAAGCATCAAAAGTGAAGAGCTAAAGGGCTACAGAGAGCCTGTGTGCTGGTGTGAGGAGAGAATGGACTGAATGTTACCTATTTTAGTGGCGCTGTAGATGTTCTCCACAGGGAACACGTCCCCCAGGCCGTAGAGAAGAACCTTCGCCAGGGCAGGAACCAGCTGAGTGGTGGTGACCAAAACATTCATACATCTTCCCCTGCACACAAGACAGAACATCAACTCTCACTTAACTTTAACATACTTACAACCATTTCTGGTAGATTCTTCCTCGTTTTCAAATTGCGCAAAAAAGGAAGAAAATTGGAAGGTATTGTGCAGTTTTCTGGTGAATTATTACAGTTTTTGACGATGTCTGCTACTACTACACAACTGAGGACATTCCAGTGTGTACTTGTGTATCTATTCACAGTGCTCATACATATACATGTAGCTCCACTATGTACATATCCAATGTGTACATGCATACATATAGAAGTCTACACATACATCTAAATATTTATATATACATATGTACGCACACATTTACATTTTTGTACTTATTTGTATAGTGTACTTTTTTACTATACTGCTGGTATAGTTTTAATTCTATTGTTTCAGAATTAATACCTTATTCTAATGCAATAGAATTATTAGTATTGTATTAATACCTTTGTTATGTCCATTTTCTGCCCTAACAATGCATATTTCCCACTTATGGGACTAATTAAGGTTTATCTTATTTAACAGTGGAAATGCCTGCTGTGGATGAGTTCTGTTACCATTAAGAAACCTGACTGTTCTTCTTGATATCCAGTACAATGCAGAAGTATTTTCTCTAACCCTCATTTTGCATCGAAAGAGCCAGTTCTCCATCTATTGCATGGAGCACAACAATGGTTCAGCACAGGCAACTGCAAACAGAGCATGTTTCATTTTCATTACTGTGCCATGTTCTCACCCTCTGATGGTAGGAAGTACAAACCAAGGTTGTTTTCACTTGGTTTTGCGTTGCCTAATACATCAAGCCTCACTTTTTCATCTATAGGGAAGAGTGAAGTGCTCTGAATGCCGTGCACATTTTGAAATTCTCCCTTTTTAAGGGTGAGGGGTGAGGTAAAATCATTAGTGAGATACACGGTAGAGACAAACAAGTGCCATTAGACATAAAAAAAACCCCATCATATCAGAATGACAACAGCTGGCTTGTCTGCAAAACATTCCTGCAGTGAGAGCCGAGAGCTGCTGGCTCGGGTCTAGAGCCTCACCTTGACTGAATGAGCAGGAGAGACTTGATGGCTGTGCTCAGCCAGCCGTCCGTCACCGTCTCGATCTCGGAGCGAACCCTCAGCAGCAGCTCCCTCTTCAGGGGACTCAACAGAGCTGCAGCCGGAAACAGACAGCGCTGTCAGACAGGTAATGCTTTTCAACTCCTGTTCGATCTGGAGACAGTTACTCTTGCTTAAAATGAACATATGCCACAACTGAGCTGGTATAAACGATCTACTGTTACCATTTTACATCACATCAGAATATGTCTTCCATTTTTTCCATAATGCCGGTGTGCATTGGAGTGCAAAAGTTTGCATACCCTAGTCAAATCATATGTAAATGTGTGTAAACAAGTACATATTCTCAACCGAGAACACATTATAATGAAATGCATCTTCAAATTTCAGATACTTTTTTGTTTAATTTAATTGAACATATTGGGGAGAAAAATAAAACGTCTACTGTGGTGCATGTGAAAGGCTCCTGGACATTTAAGCTGTGTTTCATTTAGTCCCAAATAAATAGAAATTGTGCTCTTAAATACCATATTTACATTTGTTCAAGAAAAACAACAAAATGTAATCTGAAAGAGGTATGCAAACTTTTGGAATCCACTGTATATGGCACAACAGTAGCCCTGTTACAGTAGCAAGTCACGCAAGCTACGACAGACAGATAACAATGCTGCTGTTTATCAAGATGATGTTTATGCCGCTAAACCTTGGTTACACAACAAAAAGTAAACCTGCTGTAATGTGCCCTTCGGTTTCTTATTAGTTTGAACCATGATGTATTTGTGAGTATTGGGGGGGGCGGGGCTCTCCAAGCTCGCTGGGTGTTTTCAGTATAACAGGTGGAACACAGTGGGAGGGGAAAGTAAACCATGATATTAACAGTAAACCCACGGGGTTACGTTCCAAGAGCACCCGCAAATTGTGGAAAAACCACAAATTTGTGATGTGGTGGGAAAAAACAAAGCCCATTTTATGGTGTAAACCCTAAATATGCCCCAAAGATGCTCTTTAAACACTTTAATTTCATTTTAAACTCAGCTTAATACTTTACCCTTAAAGAAAATGTAAAGGTAAACCCGTATCTGTACTGTACAGTTTACACTGAACTCCTGCAGTGCTAGAATGTAAATACCGTAAATACTGTAAATACTGTAATTCATGCACACACTTTTTCTTTGGTGTGCGCTGTTGTTTTCTTTGGTTTAAGCAGGATAAATAAAATAATAAATCAATTTTAAAGTAATAAAATTACAGGACTTTAAGACGAACAAAACGAAAAACACTTGAGACGCTCCAGGTGAGATGCATCAAAGGGCAGCAGCCAATCAGCAGCAGGGAGAAATAAATAACGCTCTCGGATTGGCTACTTTCAAACCTCCCGCCTCTGAGTACAGCGGTGTTTCACCATCCCAAGACGCCTTTCTTTGTGTTCTGTCCACAGTACTCAAAAAATGTATAGTTATATTTTATATCGAAATGTACCTGAATTTACGTTAATATTTATGTTACAAAATTAGTAAATTCGATTTTTCGTAATACTTCTGCACTAAAAATCATGAAAAATGTTATATATTGCCATGTAAAAAGAAAAAAAAGGCTGCAGGAATCTGTGGTTTCCGTGAACAACTATTAGTTCGGTTCTAAGAAAAAATCCGCGACTGAGGCCGCGAACTCTGAACCGCGACTTTGCTGGGTTTTACTGTACTTAATGTTTTTTTTCCCCCAGTGACACCATCTGTTTAGATGTAGGCAAAAGTGACTACAATCAAATATCAAGAATGGTACATTTTAAACCAATGGTTCTCAACCTTTTCAACATTAAGGCCCCCCTATCCATCACGGCACGCTGCCAAGGCCCACTTGGCCACATTAGATGATCTTAAATAACCAATTTTAGGCCCAGTGGTTGAGAAACCCCGTTTTAAACGAGTCATGAACTGTGCTAAATATAACGGTGGATATAAACTAACCAGGTAAAAGGATTTTTGACCTGAAGTTGAGATTAAAAGGTGTTTGGGTGTATAGGAACATACAGACCTTGAGGACTCAAAATAAACACATTTCAAACCCTGATGGAGGCAGGTTCTCACCTCCTACATTCCCTTTGTATCCATTGTAGATCTCTTTGAGGCGACGGTACCTAAAGGCCAACTTCCGCATCCACTCCACTCCTCCCTGCACTCCTGCGGTGGAGCCCGGACCTCCTGCTCCAGCAGTGCCACTGAAGCCGTCACTCGCAAAGTTATAGTTGCTGAAGGAGGAGAACAATTTTTTATAACGAAAACTTAATAAGGTGCTTTAAAAGGTTGTTACTGGAAACATGTAGAACAAACCAGTGGTGACATCCACAGACTGAGTCAGGGAAACATACAGGTGAAGCTCAAGTGCAGTAGTATATCTTGGATCTCAACACTTAAATGGAATGAAAACAATGGATGATTTTCACAAAGTTAACTCGAAATAACTTAAAAAATTCACTTTTGATCCGAGTGAATGTGCACATGTGTGGCACGAAACATTCCTGACAGGTACATAAAACCAAACACATGTTTAAGAGAAAATGTAGCATACTGACCAAAGAAAATAAGCGCACAGAGTCAAGAGGCAAAAAAACCCCAAAAAACAACCAAAAAATAAAAAAATAAAACAACCAAAAAAACCCCCAAAAACCACGCAGAGTCAGAGACAGTAAATCCAGTATTATTTGTATTAGATTACTAATCTAATATTAATGGGCAGTTGGATCTACAGCGGGAACAAACTGCCCATTGATATCTACAAAACTTGAAAAAGCTGCTCAAGTTACGAAGGAGATCCTTTCCTCCGACAGTGATGCAACCCGAATTTTGGTCGAAACACCCCCTAGTTGTTAGCATTGTTAAGTAGCCCCTACAATTTCGTTGTATGTGTAGCATCCTACTTCAGTACAATGACAATAAAAGCATATTTATCTATCTATCCATCACTCATACGGCGAGTTACTGCGTATTCTTCCGCCCCGCGTCACTAAACTAGTTCGCCCACATGCCGTAGTAAACTCGTGTGTCAAAACCTTCAATTGCACTTCCATTGCAATTTTTTATTCGTCTTTTACAGATTTTCTACGTATTCTTTTATTTTACTGCCTACTATGTTTATGCTTAATATTTTATTCTATTCCTGTAATTCACATTGAATGATCTTTATGTATAATAATGGACTACAAAAACAAATTTGGTCTTGCATTACCTGAGGTCTTGTCCGTTGTCATCAGAAGCTACATCTTCCACATGGACCTGATCGCACTCCTGCACTCGGAGAAACAGATCAGAAGTAAACACTCCCAGAGAAGCAGGAGAGAGAGAGATTTAGTCCAAAGGAAATGCAGAGTAAGGGTCAGTACCTCCAGGTCGTTGAAGAACAGATGAGTGTCTGCCAGCTCAAAAATCAGCTCCTCCATTTTCAGACCCAGGTTAAGGACTGTGGCCGGATCCTTTGGGGAGGGTGTCACAAATTAATCACAGCTACACCAGACAATCAAAAGTGGTACAGACAGGCTGAGGGAGGACAGGTGGTGAGGATTCAGTGCTCTTTCTTGTTTGATTTACAACAGTGATTCAGTAGATATAGGATTAATAAACGGTATCCGCTCTAATCATGAGGGGTGAGAGTGTCATTACTGTGGTTCTGCTGCTTACGGCTCGTTCTTTGGGCTGTTTTATGAGTTTTATTTTGACTTTAATTTAGCTACGGAAAAAAAAAGACCAGTGCAAGAAATGTTCAGTTCCTCATGTTTTATCTTTTACGACTGCAAGTACTGAACTAGACAGCTTTGCCTTAGTTTTTAAGAACTGCTGACAATATTTCCCCTAATTTCCAAATAAAAACATTATTCTTGAAGCATAATTTTAAAGGAAATGACAACACACCTTTGACGAACTTCTAGCAGTGTTTCACCATACAACTGGTCTCATTGTGAGAGGAGTGTCTCGATTACAGCAGTGTTTTTATACTTTTCCTCATTAAATAGGATGTGATTCAGGTGATCACTAATCAGTCCCTCATAAAGCAGAATGAGGCGCTTGTGTAGGAATTTAACAGACACTGGAATGGAACGGTTTCATACTCTGAGATGCTGATTACAAAATAAATTGCAGCGCTCTCATTTTTTTCCCAGAACTGTCCTTTGTATTGTTCTTGTCTCCGTGAGTTTGTGCAACTGACCGTTCTCTGGGATCAGTTAAGTTTTCTGATTCTGATTTATTTTCAGTACCTTGCTAAACTTCTGTGCAAACGACCCCGTGAGGAGAGAGTGGAAAATAATGATGGTTTCATCCAGGTCCCATAGGAAGATCCGCTGTGAAAGAAAGGGGACAAAGGATTAAAGTTAAGATAAAACAGTTTCTCCGTGTTTTTAAAAAGGCCTGCGTCCCTGTGGCCTATACCTCCAGGTCGTTGTCGGTAGACTGGGAGCTGTCCGGTTTCTTGCCTTTGCCTTTAGCTTTGCTGGGAGTGTTCCTGCGGGCGTCGTCCTGATCTCGGGCCGGAGAGGAGAGCGGTGCGCCGGCCGGCAAAGACGCGCTTGCTGGGAGAGTCACATCAGGAGACGCAGCTGAGAGAGAGAACGCAGCTTCAATCAGTCTTTATTAAAACACTACCTGCACACTGGAGCCCACCTGTTCACACTGGGTTTGGTCAGGACATTGTTTCTTACATAACTGATCTGGCTTATAGCCCAATCATATGTGCAAAAGCCTTGATCCCCCTCATTTCTTCATACTTTGCTTCCAGACTTTCTTGTATGTTCATGTGTTCTTGAGGAAAAGTTCTCCAGGCTTCCTGAAGGACTTTCAGAGTCTCATTTCCAGTCCAGTCCCTGAATCTGACCAGTTTCAGAGGAA
>JBBIGA010081067.1:0-11643 GCA_037576975.1 Alestes dentex | reverse complement strand
TCTCTCTCTCTCTCTCTCTCTCTCTCTCTCTCTCTCTCTCTCTCTCTCTCTCTCTCTCTCTCTCTCTCTCTCAGTATTGCCAGAGCATTTAAATGAGACAAAGAAGATTTAACAATAAAAATAACAACAATGTAAGACAACAATTTAATACAACAACGAAAGATTTGACAAAGCTTTAACACTAAAAAAGGTAAAATGAAATCAAACAAAAATAAAATAAAATAATGAAAATCAAAGAAAATCTAGTGAATAAAAACACAGATACATATAATAATAGTAATACTATTACTACTAATAATAATATTGAAATAAAATGATCTCTCTCTCTCTCTGTATCTTTCTCTCACTACATTTCTCGCGAGAACACACGACGCAGGTAACACCGCGAGACTGCGCGAGTTCAGAGTTCCGCTCGGTCCGGACCGGTGATGTGAGACTCGCTGCGTGAAGTGGAGAAACTGGGCTCGGAGGTTCCGCTGAAACTTTTCGCGCTGGAAGAAGAAGCGACTGCAGAATGTGAAGGTGTGTGTGTGTGTGTTTATCAGAGTTAGTGAAAACGGACACATGAGCTGTCATCTACTTGGTGTTCCAGCTCTTATTCTTTCAAGGGTCCATTTCACAATCACAACCTCACCATGTCACGTAGCCTTATGTCACTGTATGACAGTATCACTATATCAGTATCACTTTATCACAATCACTATATCACATATCACTGTCACTAGATCACTGTATCACTATATCACTGCACCGCTATATCACAGCATCACTATATCACAATCACATAATCACTGTCACTATATCACTGTATCACTATCACTGTATCACAGTATCACCACATCACTATATCACATATCACTCACTATATCACTGTATCACTATATCACTGTGTCACAGCATCACTATATCACATAATCACTATATCACATCACTGTCACTATATCACTGTATTACTATATCACATAATCACTATATCACTGTATTACTATATCACAATCACTGTATCACATAACACTGTCACTATATCACTATCACAGTATCACTATATCATTATATCACTATATCATTATATCACTATATCACTTTCTCATATATCACTCTATCACAGTTTCACTATATCATTATTTCACATAAGTTCTATATCACTATTACTATATCACCATCACTATATCACATAATCACTGTATCACATCACTGTCACTATATCACTGTATCACAGTATCATATACTCACCATATCAATCACTATATCACTATCTCACATATCACTGTGTCACTGTATCAGCATCACTATGTCACTATATCACTGTCACTATATCACTATCACTATCACAGTCACTATATCACTGTATCACTATCATTATATCACAAAATCCGTATATCACTATCTCACTGTATCACAGCATCACTATAACATTATATTACTATATCACTGTCATTATATCACTATTATCACATAATCACTATCACATATCACTTTGTTACTGTATCACTATATCGCTATGTCAGTAAACTAGTGTATCACTATCACTGTATAACTATATCACTATATCACATAACACTGTATCACTATATCACATAACACTGTATCACTATATATCACTGTGGTGATAGCTGTAGTGTAGTATTTTCGTGTGTGTGTGGGGGGCGGGTATAATATAATGGTTCCGCCGTCCATGCATTGTGGTATTTATGTGTGCTTCAGAATACAACATTTCCAGCACCACTTGGAAATAACAAGTTTAATCCAAGTTTTCACAGCCAGTTTTTTTCTAAAGGATTAAAAATGAACTGTTTTCTGTTGTGTAATATACACGTTGAAAGTCGAATACATTTAAAATACAAATAATATATGGGTTGAATATGGGCCCTTTAAGGCCAAGAATAGATATGATGCTGCTGGGACCTGTGAGAAGAATCTTATTAAAGTTTCATAATTCATTACTATTAATGCATCAGTGTAGTGAAATTACTTAGATGACCTGCCATTGCCGTTGCTGGCTACTGCTTTGTGTTTTGCTTTAATTGAATATTTTTAGTCTATAAGTATGTTGTAGTTTAGTTTTGTCAAGTAGTACTTTAGGTCTTTAGGTCTGCTGGTTGAGTGACGCCTTGCAGGTTTGTCCACTGCAGATGACTGTGGCATGCAGACTCCACCAGCAGATGGCAGTAAATGTCTGCTGTGTCAGAAAACAGAAAAAGTAGTCTGTCACACTGGCGGAAGGGAATTCTTGTAGTTTGGTTCTTGTAGTTTGGCCTTTGTAGTTTGGTCCTTGTCGTTTGGTCCTTGTAGTTCGGTCCTAGTAGTTTGGTGTACATTCTTGTGCTTTCCGTTAAGTGTGCCCTAACTCTCAAATGTGCAAAAACACACTATGCAAGGCAACTCTAAATGCACCTTTTCCAGATCAAAGCATTATCAGAAAATGTGTGCAGTTGTGTGCAAAAGCACCCCAATCAAATTACGTATTTTGTTGATTTGAACTGAAGAGAAGTAACTACAACCTCTGTAGCAAGTTATTTAAATGTTTTCTGCAAATACACAATCAGTGTTTTTTTTCATTAGCTTTTTTCCATTTACTAATTTTGGACAAGTTGTTAAGACGTTACTTCGTAATTTCAGAGAATATCACAGCTTCATGTTGCAAGTTAGGAGTATTTCTATTCTTCTTTGATGTATTTCCACTCACTGGTGAACAAATAAAAATAAACAACTGTGTAACCTGTAGTAAAGAAATGGAGGTGATTAATTAATAATATATTCATTTAATGGGCTAACATCCAATCAGCACTTTCATTTAATTGGACTTTGTTACATTACTGATTGTTAATTGCACGCTTGTTACAGCTGATCGTTTTTTTTTAATAAAAAAAATTGCTACTTATGCTACTTATGTCAAAATTTGGCCTTATTAATTCAATTCAGTTCAATTGCATTTATATAGTGCTTTTTACAACTGATATTGTCACAAAGCAGCTTTACAGAGTTCACGTCCCAGTCCTAATGAGCAAGCCAACAGTGACGGGGTCAAGGAAAAACTCTCTAAAGCTGAAGGGAGAAACCTCGGGAGGAACCAAGACTCAAAAGACAGAACCCATTCTCCTCTGGTCGACCAGGAGAGAGAGGGAGAGTAAAAGAGATGTCTCTAAGGAGACAGCTGACCATAAGAGGTCACTGTATACAGATTTAATCACTGCTGGACAGTTGGCAGCCTATAGCTAACAGAGCAGGTACAGTCAGTCAGTAGTGGGAGTTTTTGCTGGAGTCTGTGAGAGGAGCAGTTTGAGAGTCTCTAGTCCTCTGCCAGAGCTTTGAACAGCAGTTGCCGTTGAATGGGGGAGGAGCACGTGGGGAGTCCTGAACCAGTCAAGGACACTTGGACAAATCCGGAATGGGGTGGTGAGCCGGAGCTCCAGTGGTCGCTGACCTGACCAGGCTAGGCGGGGCAGGATAGACGATGGAAGACAAATAGAAAACACAGTTGGTGGGTGTGGCCTAGTGGGTAGGATACTTGCCTCTGGACCAAGAGGTCATGGGTTCGAATCCCACCTTCAGCATACCACCACTGGGCAAGACCCTGGACCCCCAGGCGCTCCAGGGAGACTGCCCCCTGTAGGTAGGGAATGGAAGTCGCTTTGGATAAAAGCGACTGATAAATGCCGTAAACCTAACTTTTGTTTAAGTTTACAGGGTACAAAACGTAATTGTTAAGAGTGCAAGTCGAGGCTCCGGCACGCCTGGCTGGACAGGGTCGACCGCGAGAGCACCCCGAGACCACAAAGTCCATAAAATCATCACTACTGAGGTTATGTACCTCCCTGATTCGTAATTAGGTTAGAGATTGCACTGAATTGAAATCAAGGATTGTCTTTGTTACATTCAAAGAAAGACGACAGATAGACCGCAGGAAGTTCTCTTCTGTAGTCTCTAAGGTTCTCCTTCCAGGAGGAGTGGAAAGATCCCAGCTTGGTTAATCTCCATTTGCGCTCTAACTTTCAAACAAGCAACTTGCTGTAAAGCTCTACCTGACTTGGATTGGCCTGTAAGGCATGTGTTCGATGGAGCAAGCTTTTCCTGTCTCATTATTTGACGTCTTAGAGGCGCAACGTTATCTGGAGTGGATCAGAGAGCGTTTTCTAAGTCTGCTGGACCAGATGGAACTGGGCTGGATGTGAATATACATCTAATCCAAAGAGAGGGGATGTACTTACACTGTGGCTAAGATGGAGCTCCTATGTAATGAGGGAGTGATCTGAGATTACTGTGGGCTGTGGAAGAATAACTGTTATCCACATTGACATATGTAATAATACAAATAACATATGTATAATACCATGATTAATATATGCTGTTCCTCCACCGGTCTTGCTGTTGGCGAGGAGGATATGTGGTAATGCCCACATGTTCTAAAGCAAAGAAAAACAGAGCTAGTCTGTCTGTCTATGTCTCTCGGCCTCCTCCCACATCTTTTATTGCTTATGAGTCAGTGTTTTGGACTTTTCTCTCTCATCTTTCCCCCTTCCTATAATGAGACGATGACGTGTCGGCAGAAGGCGTTTGTTGACCTCTCAGTGTGGTCGACAGTCTGGGAGTTGGCCGTCCAAGGCGCTATTTCCAGGCGCTGTTGTGCGAAGGTGCAATTATGTCTAGTGCTTAAGCAACTCTGTTTTTCTTTCACCTTCCCCTCCCCTCGCTCCTTCAGTGGAGCCCGGTTGCTAGGCTATGGATTGGCTTCACCTCCGCCGGGCTGGGTAAACACAGACATGGCCTTGGCTCGGGTTTATTGATTTGATAAAGACTTGATCGCAGTTCACAGATCATGATTCTGAAAGATGCAAACTGATTAACAAGGTCTTTCTAACACTAGGCATAGTAATGGATTGATCAAACGCACATAAATGCGTCTAAATGTCTAGTTCTTGGTTGACTAGCACGTTTCAGTGAACTACCTCGCTTTATGCTATTTATACTGTTTAAAATGAGTATACTTTGTTTTTTTTCAACTGTTTTACATTCATACTGCACTCTAGACTCTCAGTAAGCACCTGCACTTTACTGTAACCCTGTTTACTGCCAGGGCCTTGCACACTGTGGTTTTTTTTCTGTGCTGCTAACTGTGCAATAAGAAAATGATTCCAGTGCAACATATGCACATGTGCAATAATGTGTATATTTAGTGCAATGTTCTCATTCTGATAAACTAAGTTTCACGTCCCACCCACACCTGCTGTTACCGTGCTACATTGTCTATTTATTGTAGTGTTCTGTCGTCCCTGGAACTCTGTTCAGTGCTGTAACTGCCTCCCGTGCAGTAATCATACATATTGTGCAACACTCATGACTCATTATCTAATGTCCACACATGCCTGTGTTATTGTCTGTTGTAACCCCCACTCTGTTGAATGCTGCTGTATGTCGCTCCGTGGAGAAACGTTGTCTCTTCTCACTCTGTACGTTTTCACAGCTGCTGATGACAGTAAAGTAACCTTGAATCGTGTAATGGATTGATCGTGTGCGACTGTAGTGAATTAATAAAGTGAAACGTCACGTCTATTTAGTGATTTATTTTGAAAAGAAAATACGGTCTTAGCAGTTCCTGCAGTTACTGCAATGATTTTCGTTCCCAGAGTGTATCCTGGTACCATCTTTTCCCCAGGTAAGTGGTGCACCCGGCCATCCACATGCTGTAAAAGAAAGTGTGACTCGTCAGACCAGACCACCGTCTTCCATTGCTCCTGTTCTGATCCTATGGTGCCCATTGTAGGTACATGGATACGGTGAGGCTGCGGCTACATGTTCTGACACCCTTCTACTTAACCTGCTTGAACTTTTTCACCGAGCTCTTCTGTGGGATCAGACCAGGATGGTCAACCTTTACTCGGCGTGCACATCAGTGAACCTTGGGTGCCCTGCAGCTGGTTAATCAGTTGTCATTTCTTGAGTATGTTTTGGTAGGTACTGTATACCAGTAAAAACCCACAAAACCCACCAGTCTGAAGATGCTCTTCCCAGCCTTGTAGCCATCAGAGTTTGGCCTTTGCTGGTTTTGTTGGTTCTGTATTCTGGGAGACCGTGATCTTCTCCAGTCCACCACCGGTTCTTTGGTTTCGTTGACGTTGAACTGCAGCTGGTTCAGCTCACACCAGTCAGGCTGAAGCCTCAGTACCAAAACAGTACCCGTGCTTTGGAAAACATGGTGTCTGGTGGTGGAGATATTCTTTATACTTGTGTCCCAGTCTGAGGGCCTTGCTCTAATGGCCTTGTTACAATGATAAATCTCTATAGCAGCAGGATCACGTGACTTTGTGCGTGTGTGTCATTGAAGTATTTTCCTGACCCCCTATTACAACACAGTCAGTTTCAGATCTGAAGTGATACGACTGGACCATTTTGTCTGTAAGAGTGGGGAGTAAACTCTGAGCTTGAACCGAGCTTGGAGGAGAATAATCGGCTAGACTAGATCAGAGGCTCGTTCTGAGCCTGTGAACATGGATGATATGATTAGAAATGCACAGGCAGAATGAAGATACAGCACCAATCGTACCAGGCATCTGGAGATGGCCTTCAAAAGGAGGTTGGTTTGCATTGGAATCCAAAGAGAGTAAAATTGCAAGGGCGAAAACATGGAATACCCATTTACCCAATGGCTACACAGTAGCACAAAATGATTGTAGTCATGTATTTACATAGCACTCCCTACAAAGCAAAGTGGCTTTAAAAAATAAATATTAATGCCTTCTGCTAATTGTCTTGTCCATCCTACCTCAGAAAAAATGTCCTTTTAATGAAGGCTATATAGGAGTGCAGAGACACATTGCGTTCTGAATCATCGAAGCTGTTTCTTCTAATGAAGAAACTGTTGAGCAATATCCGTTTTAAATTACAATGAATCTAATGACTGGTGTGTCCTTTTTCACACAAAGAAATATGGCTTTTTGTACAGTAGCAGAGGTTCTTGGTCCTCTGTTCTAACGTTGACTCTCGCGAGACTGAACGCAGCTCACGTTTCACGTTTGCTGATTACAGGCTAGCATGGTTGGGGCTTCGAGTTCAGACGATTCTGCAGAAGCAGTTTATTTGAGTCGTTTTTTTGTGAAGAAATCGGTGTAGATTTAGAAGGAAAACCACACGTTTTGTTTTCTTTTAGTTCTGTTCTTTTCTGAGCAAGATTTTGTCTGAATGTTGCATTTTAGGCCGACACGGTTTGTTTACATTTTGTGTTAATATTGTGAGAATAAAATTTCCGTATACTGTATACCTGCACCTCGTTTTATTTTTTTTTTCACTTTCAGCAGAACATGATGCGTTGCTGAAGTGGTAAGATCTATTCTCAACCTCGAAATGGGTTTTTAATGTAACTTATGTCTCTGATTGTTCAGTGGGATGACGGATAGAAGGAGAAGACTGAAGGAGGTTCAGATAGAAGGACGTTGTATTGAAAATGTGAAAAAACAAAACGAATGAACGTGAATTAGTTTCATTTTTTGAGCTGTGAACTTGGTTCAAAAAAAAAAAAAGCTATAGAATTAACTGAACTTTTAACTCGTTCTTTTTCAGTGTGAACTGGCACAACACTGGTCTGGACAGACCACAAAAATATGGCATATACTGAGCAGGCCTAACGCCTGATCCCGCACCAGTCCGGGTGGGCCCTGTCCTTCGTCAGTTTTTCTCTGTTCTGTCACTCTGGACGTGTTCTAAGAATGCACACCAGATTCCCTGTCTCAGCAGTGGGAGGTAGGATCCACCATCCACGGTGGTCCCTCCATCGTTCCACATGAATCCTGGCCCCTGTCTGCCTGGACATGGAGACAGTCGTCAATACTGCACTTCATGCAGAGCCAGACCGAGCTGCTTTGAGACAATATCATTTGTAAAAAGCGTGATGTAAATACATCTGGCTCTATTTCTGTGCCTCAGTCGGGTCCAAGATATTGCTATGTGTCCACACTTCACCCCTCACCGCCATCCGGGGACTACCCACGCCCTGCAGTTTAATCAGAGGTGGTTTTGGTGGCCCCATATGGACAAGGATGTATGGACCAGTCTGCTAGGTATGTCTCTGCAATAAGGATCCCAGGACAAAACCCACAGGTCTGCTCCACTCGGTACCTTCTTTCACTGTTGTGGTTGCACCTGGCATTTGATTTTATCACAGGCCCCCCAACATCCAGAGGCAACGCAGTGACCTTAGCGATAGTCGAGCAGTTTTCTAAGGCCGGCAAATTTGTGGACAAGTTTAAGTGTTTTGTCAACTACTGGAGGCTTCAGCCTGTCTTTTGTCCGGTGTCCGCCCTAGTCCCAAACAGAACAAACTAACCAGAACCACAAGAAGAACCTCTGGTGCCTGGCCTCCTCCAACCACATGTTCTGGGCGGAGTATGCACACAAAACCTTGTGGCACTCCTCCCTAGGGATATCCCCATTGGAGCACCAGTTTGGAATATGCTCTGCCCCTGTTGTCTGAACAGGAGATGGACATAAGGGGCAAGCCAGCCTTGGCTGGTCCGCTAGTCCCGCTCTGACCAGTAGAGGGAGGCACAGGGCTGCTGCCTCCACTCCCGCCAGCAGGAGGAAGCAGATTATAGCTGGGGCATAGAGTTACAGCTGGGGCAGAGAGTCATGCTCACCGCTGAGCCTTTGTTCCACGCTGGCATTGACACAGGCAATAAATGGTATCTCGAGCTCTTGAGTGTCTTTTTCCTTTTAGCGCTCTCTCTGAGCACAACCAAGGCACATTTTGAAGTGCACTCGATATACTTTCACTAAAGTGCACACTCCTTTAGTCCCTGCTTCTCTTTTTTGAGGCAAATCTGGCATTTTGCCAATTCTCAGTCCAACTGCCGTTGAGGAAACCTTTCAGTTTTCCCAGCTCGGGTTGGCTCTTGCTCTGCATGTTGGTTTTGTTTTTATTTGGCAAGACACTTATCAGGGGATTGGTGGCTAGTGAAAAACATTGATATCAAAGATAATCCAACCAGAAAGTGTTATCACAACACTGCTAAAGAACTTGTTTTCTTTGTTTTGTTTTCTTTGTTTTGGTCTAATAAGATCGGTAAAGTGGCCAGGAATGAAAAGAATCATAAAAACGATGAACTGAACCCAGCCGCTGGAGGTGCCAAAGCCAGTGTAGTTCTTAGTGCCGGTCCCAAGCCCCGGTAAATGGGGAGGGTTAAATCAGGAAGGGCACCCGGTGTAAAACTTTACACCGGGTGCCCTTCCTGTAAAATATGCGGACAACCAGTAAAATATGCTGACAGTCTCCCATACCGGACCAGTTGAGGCCCGGGTTAACAACGACCGCCATCGGTACTGTTCGCTGACAGGGTGCTGGTGGAAATTGGGCTACTGCTGGACGAAGAAGAAGAAAAGGGGGAGGGAAGGCGTGTCTGGTGGCAGGAGGAGAGGAGGAAGAGTAGGAGAGGAAGAGTGAGGGAGGAGAGGAGGAACAGTAGGAGAGGAGGAGTGAGGGTTGAGAGGAGAGGAGGAAGAGTAGAAGAGGAGGAGTGAGGGTGAAGGAGGAGAGGATGGAGAGGGGGAAGAGGAGGAGTGAGAGTAAAGAGGAGGAAGAGGAGGAGTGGGGATGGAGAGGAGGAAGAGGAGGAGTGAGAGTAAAGAGGAGGAAGAGGAGGAGTGGGGAAGGGGAGGAGAGTAGGAGAGGAGTGAGAGTGGAGAGGAGGAAGAGGAGGAGAGGAGGAGTGAGAGTGGAGAGGAGGAGAGGAGGAGTGAGAGTGGAGAGGAGGAGAGGAGACGAAGAGAGGAGGAGTGAGAGTGGAGAGGAGGAGTGAGAGTGGATAAAGAGAAGATAAGGAGAGAAGGAGAGAGAAGGAAGGTTGTATTGTCCTTGAGACCAGGTGGAAGGGAAGGAAGGCCAGGTGTATTGGAGGTTTCAGGTTGTTCCATCATGGTGTGGGTGGGAGGAGAAATGAGGTGGGTGTTGTTGTGAAGGAAGAGGATGTGAGGAGAGTTCTGGAGGTGAAGTGTGTCAGACATAGTGATGAGTGTGAAGTTAGAAATTGAGGGTGTGATGCTGAATGTTGTTAGTGTGGACGCCCCGAAGGTCGAGTGTGAGATGGATGAGAAAGAAGGATTCTGGAGTGTGCTGGATGAAGTGGTGGAGGGGGGGAGAGTTGTGATTGGAGCAGACTTTAATGGACAGGTTTGTGAAGGGAACAGGGGTGATGAGGAGGTGATGAGTTGGTGTCAAGGAGAGGAGTGCAGAAGGTCGGATGGTAGTGGATTTTACAAAGAGGATGGAAATGGCATATTTTGAGAAGAGGGTGACGCATAAGAGTGGAGGAAGATGCACACAGGTGGATTATATCCTGTGTAGAAGGGTGAGTCTGTAGGAGATTGGTGACTGCAAAGTTGTGACTGGAGAAGAGTGTACAGCACGGGCTGGTGGTCTGTAGGAGAGTCTGGAGGACCGTGAGGGCAGAGCTAAGGATCAAGTGCTGGAGGTTGAAGAAGGAGGACTGTGAGGTGGACTTCAGGTAGGAGTTAAGACAGACATTAAGTGACAGTGAAGAGTTGCAGAAGTAGTAAGGAAGACAGCTTTAAAGGTGCTGGGGAGGACATCTGGACAGAGGAAAGAGGACGAGGAAACCTGGTGGGGAAATGAGGAGGTACAGGACCGTATCCAGAGGAAGAGACTGGCGAAGAAGAAGTGGGATATTCAGAGATAAAGAAAGTAGACAGGAGTATAAGGAGATGAACCGTAAGGTAAAGAGAGAAGTGGTGAAGACGTAGAGCGAGTTGGATGACAGGTTGCACACAGAGGAGGGAGAAAAGGAGCTGGATCTATTGGCTGGGTGGAGGAACCAAGCTGGGAAAGATGTGCAGCAAGTTAGGGGGTTAAAGATAACAAAGAAAATGTCCACACAGGCAGGTAGGGTGTAGAAGGAAGGAGGGACTCTGACGGACTAATGAAGGAGGAGAATGAGCGAGAAGGCTGGAGGATGTGGAGACAGTGAGTCAGGAAGTGCAGAGGATCAGCTAGAAGGATGTAAGGACTGCTATGAAGAGGATGAAGAATGGAAAGGCTGTTGGTCCAGATGACAAACCTGTGGAGGCTCGGAGGTGCTTGGGAGAGACGGCAGGGGAGTTTTTGACCCAGTAGTTTAATGAAATCTTGGAGAGTGAGAGAATGCCTGAGGAGTGGAGAAGAAGTGTACTGGTAGCAGTTTTAAAGAGTACAGGTGGAGCGCAGAGCTGTAGTAACGGAGGGATAAAGTTGATCAGCCAATTTCTGGGAAAGAGTGGTAGAATCTGTGTAGAATCTAAGAAGAGAAGTGATGATCAGTGAGCAGCAGTATGGTTTCATGCTGGTTAAGAGCTCTGAAGTTGCAGGGTTTGCTCTGTGGTATCGTACGAGGAAGTCAGAAGTTGCAGAGAAGTGTGTGAGAGTGGCACAGGATATGTACGAGGACAGTGTGTCAACAGTGAGGTCTGCGGTAGGAATGACTGATGCATTCAAGGTGGAGGTGGGTTTTACACCAAGGATCAAGAGAGTGCAGGGTGGAATGGGAGGAGAAGAGTGGCAGAAGTGACTTGAGGAGAGACTCTGAGAGTGTTGGGAGGAGGATGTTGAGGAGAGACTGAGTGTGTTGGGAGGAGGATGCTGAGGAGAGACTCTGAGTGTGTTGG
>JBBIGA010081045.1:0-11643 GCA_037576975.1 Alestes dentex | reverse complement strand
ACACACACACACACACACACACACACACACACACACACACACACACACACACACACACACACACACACACATTGTAAGAGCAAAATCATGTTTGACCATTCAAATCCAGAATCTACCTAATTAACAAAGCATACACCTAACAACTTTCTTCTAACCTTGAGGGTCCTGGCTGCGGGGCATTTTCTGGCTCTGGGGAATTATCTGGACTTAGAGGAGGAGTGTTCATAGCCTCAAATGCTGTCCTGCCTTTGGCTCTATCCCTCTGCTTTCTTTTCCTTTCTTGCCACTGCTTTCTCTGTACTCTCTTCTGTCTTTCACTGAGATCTGCTACTTTCTTTTTTCTTCCTTCCTCTATGTCTTTTCTCCACTTCTCTTTCTCTTTATTGAGAGATTTCTCTCTTCTCTCAGGGTCAGCATCACGACGTGCCCTGTAGCGCCGCTGCTTTTCAGCAGCAGACAATGGTGCCATTCCCTGACAAATACATACATACTATTTAAAATAATCTTTTTGGAAGTATACAGCAAATGAATATATAATAAGTTAATAATAAATACCAATAACACTTAAAACACAAACTTTAGACATCTTACATCACCCCTGTTACTATGTGTCCCCCCTGTTACAGTGCAAGACAGAAACAAGGGTGACAGTAACAGGGGGGATATTTTATGCTAAAGTTAGCCATTACTACTAGTGCGATGAACAAAAAGCCAGTACATGGTGACCCCTTGAAAGATTTTTAACATGTTTATTAGCTACATTATCAAAATTACAAAAAAATATTAGTTCCCACTATAAATAAGCATAACAGGATGGACATGGTATGCTTTGCTGCATCAGTAAACCTTGCTAAAACATTGAAAAAAAAGATTGATTAAAGAGTGGTACTTACTCCTTCTTGAAACTTCTTCTTGAAAGTTTTCCCGCCAAAAATACTTTACATCCAGAGAGTCATGTGACCTAAAAGAATAATCAGGTGACGTGTTCTATGGAATTCTTATCAGAGTAACAGGGGTGACAGTTGATTCAGGGACATAACATATGTTAAAGATTTTTAGTATTAAAAATGCATTAATAACAGAAAATAACATTTGATGAGGAATATTATAAATAAGGCAATGCAGAAATGATGAAAACCTAGAATGTATTTTATTTTTCTTACTTATATTTGTAACTGAAGTCAAGCAAACATGACTGGGGACATAGTATTTTAGCGACTTGTGCTAAAATCAGAGTAATTAACTTTAAATTAATTTATCCTGTGTGCATATCATTGTGTCCTATGGTAGGGGGGGTTGAGCATACAAAAAAAGGGTTTAGAAATAAGTATTAGCCCAGTTTTACACAAAATATACCACATTATGTCAGTGGGACTCAAATGGCTCTGAATAGTAGGAATGACCCAATTATCATGTTATGTTCAAATTTACTAACCTCCTTTATGCTTGGGGTCAATTTAAACCTCTGGCAAATGGTTGAAAATTGGTTAAAATTGTTGAAATGGTTGAAAATTGCTAACCAAGTTTATGTGCCAGGTACTTTGTTTCTTTCTTGACTACCTAAATAAATGCTTACATACATGTAATGCCCCACAGTGCCAGAAATATAAGTTCTGGTGAAAAATGTTTTCCCTCCCCCATGCCATGTGATCTATCAGTGGTTCTCACACTGTGATTATGTTCATAAGCAGAGGGAAGTTTTTTGAAGATTGTAAAATTGCATATTACAGTTCCCTCAATATCATCCAAAACAACCAAAAATGTGTGTAAAATATTTGTTTTGCATACAGCTAAATAATCCTGGGGTCAAATTGACGCCAAAGAACACTAATGCATAAAAAATGTGTGCAGGACACTAAAAACATTTGTTAATTTTGCGTTTACCCAGTTGTCATTAAATTAGGACAAATCATTTAATGTGAAGCTAAAAAATGCAACTACCTGCCTAAACATTAAAAAGGTGGGTTGAAATGTCATGATATCCAAATCAAGGTTTCCAAATTGCCCACCTCTACTGGTAATTGGTGTGTTTGTTTTACTTTTTCAAAGTCATGCATAGGGTCACAGATTACTTTAGATCAGAATGAGCTAATATATCACAGCAAATCATAGTGTATCCCTGAGGAAATATGTTTTTGTGTTAACTTTTTAATACAAGTAATCAGTTCCCCTTTTTTCATATAGGATTTTACATATGTATATATTTTACTTGAGCAAATTTAAGAATCTTTTTACTAGTATAATTTATCTTGTTGATAAACTGCTGATATAGTGTTTTAATATACCCTATATGGACACAAGTATTTGGATGCCTGACCATTACACCAACAGGGACTATAATGACATTTCATTCAAAAGCATAGACTTTAATATGGAGTTGCCCACCGCCCTCCAGGGAGACTGTCCCCTGTAGTTAGAGAATGGAAATCGCTTTGGATAAAAGCATTTGCTAAAATGCCATAAATGTTAGCAGAGGGATGTGGGCCCAACAAAAAGAAGAGGTGAAATGTAAGAATTGGAATCTCCAGTCTGCATGCATGCAGACTGTCAGGGAGATCTTTTTTACATTTGTGTCAGTTCCTGTTCAGCTTACATTCTTCTAGACACTGACAGGTGAGCAGGAGCCTTTCAATGCACTAAAATGTGAGAGATTGTGTCTCTGTGCTCAGACTTTGTTCATTGCTATTGTAAAAGTGTAAATTGTATGTTTGTAATTGTATGTTTTGTCACTGACTGTTCTGTTGCTACACAATTTTGGCCCCATCCTTCGTTGTGGAGGGACCACTGTTACCACCACTGATCAGATACTGTTTGAGGTAGTCAATCATTATCAGCATAGTAGTGGCATGTTTTAGTGTGTTGGAGCTGGAATATGTGTTTCAGATGCATCATCTAGAGCCTTTGCATGTTCCACACACATATTGCCAACTTGATTAGACACACAAGTTTGTTGTTATATCTTGTAGGTGTATAGTTAGAAACGAATGGGTTTTTTTCTATTCATGCTCTAGTCCTTTGTCAGTAGTCACTTTCTAACCCGACAGACATGGTTGCTAGATTATTTTATCTAGCAGTGACCGTGATGTGTATAAAATCACCAATAAAGTGGCAGATACCAGTGCCACACACACACTAACTTTCCAGAATCATGTCAGTGTCACTTCTGTGCTGGGAATGGCCCACCTTAATAAATAATGTTTGGTCAGTCGTCGATCAGTTTCCATCGATGGGTGAGTAGAGGTACCCTTATAGTAGGTATACCTGATTTAAAAATTACATTTACTGTCTGGTCTGCCACAGTGTGTGTGAGAATGAGTGTTTGTCCTAGACATCTTGTCGGTAAAGTACTTTTGTCCTTGTGATCGTCTTGCTTTGTTGGCTTTATGTAGTACATTACTAAAGTGGACATGGATGTTGTAAATGCATGCATTTGGACCATTGACCATCATGGTTTGACCATTTTGTAGCTCTGTTGCCATTAAAGTCAGTCTGTACCTGGTGCCTTACCTTTATTATTAATAATAATAATAATAATAATAATAATAATAAGGCTTAATTATAACCCATATTTAAAATTCAGTGAAACATGTTAAAACTTTAAAGATCTTAGCTGTTAATGCTAGTTGCCTGACATTCTTTAGCCCAAATAATCACTGTAATGAGTTTATACTCAAGATTAGTGGTACTCAAGATCTTTAGCCAATACCTCCGCGTGACTGCTCTTACATCTGTAAAAGAAAATAGCATGCCAAGTTTATTTCACCCATGGTACATATTGAGGTGGGTTCTACGTAGAAGACATAGCAATTATATTATGTCTCGTCATCGTAATTAATGTTTTTTTTATATGGTAGTGATCATCAACTGTTATCTCTTTTTATCAATAATGGTAAAGAATAAGCAACACTTTGGAATGAAACTCTTCAGTTGTAATGTAGGACCAATTAGAACAGTAAATATATTCCAGTCTTTGCCAGTAATATCAATGGTTTAGATACTGCTTTTTCCATTAAAAATGTGGCCTGGATTTTCAGAGCGTGTTTGGCCTGGGTAGTTGAGTGTGCAGATGGTAGCAGCCACACCTCCACCCTTCTCAGCATTCAGAGTTTGACAGATATGAGTCAGTAAATGTCTAAACCTGCCAAAGCTGTAGACTGATCTAACCCACGGGAGGGAAGTGGTTCTTTGGGGGCCATTCACACCTGCAAATTCTTTTGGGGAATTAGTAGAGCAGGCAGGGTGTGTCTTCCTCAGGCCTTATCTGTTATGTAGAATGTCCTCAAAAAGTGATAGATGGCAAGTCTTTGAGCACATTTCTACACATATAGATTAAAGGTTTCCCCTACAGTACCTTCAGGGAATTTTCCGGTCGCCGCCATCTTGAAATTAATATATGTTTGATACACGTTTATATCAAGGATGTGTGGTAGACTGTAGACTGTAAAGTATGTTGAATGCCAACACGCTAAGATCAACAATGCTGACATCTTTGACCATTTTGGGCAGGTTTATGAGGCCATATTTTTTTTTTATAATGCATCAGTTATATAATGTTGAACAGTAGAACTCCCAAAGAAAACTGCAGATTGGTATATGCAATGTATACTAGCATTATGTAAATAAGTGCTAATGCGTAGATGCTAACGCTACAAACCTTCCCTCTAAAGGTAAAACATGAACTTTCAGTACAAAACTGACATTGACAATATGCAGCAAATATATAATAGTTACACGTGTACTCGTGACTGGTTTGTTTTAATATTTACTGCTCACTACTTAAAATCCTGCTGGCAGCTCAATGCAAGACTATGGCAGCGCAGCGTTTGTTTGGAACTAGAGAGGCTTACATGGACCACGTGACCGGATACGGCGGCAAGATCGAAGAGTGTCGCGACTCTCTCTACGGCTCTGAGAAGCACTAGCCCTACGGATCTTGTGCAGAACTTATCAAACGAGTGTCTTGCCTGATCAGATTGAAAATTGTAATGTAGATTTGTTTTGTGCTGTCTCTTTAAAAACCAAAGTGTTCACAGGGTGGTAGGAGCAGAGCCGTAGAGAGAGTTGCAACACTCTTTGATCTCACTGCCGTATCTGGTCACGTGGTCCATGTAAGCCTCTAGAGTTCCAAACAAACGCTGCGCTGCCATAGTCCTGCATTGAGCTGACGGCAGTATTTTAAGTAGTGAGCGGTAAATATTAAAATAAATCAGTCACAGGTACACGTGTCACTATTATATATTTGCTGCATATTATCAATGTCAGTTTTTTACTGAGAGTTAATGTTTTATTTTTAGAGGGAAGGTTTGTAGCGTTAGCATCTATGCATTAGCGCCTGTTTACATAATGCTAATATACAGTGCATATACCAATCTGCAGTATTCTTTGGGAGTTCTAATGTTCAACATTATATAACTGATGCATCATAAACAATTTAAAGGATTAAAAAAAAATTATGGCCTCATAAACCTGCCCAAAATGGTCAAAGATGTCAGCATTGTTGATATTAGTGTGTTGGCATTCAGTGTACTTTACTGTCTACAGTCTACCACACATCCTTGATATTAATATATCAGTAAGAATTTAATATTGATATAAACGTGTATCAAACGAATAACAACAAAAGGCAACCTGCAGTTTCAGGCAACAGTTAGCTCAGGGAAAATTCAACAAGGATGAATATGAAAAATCAAATCATTTTTATTGTCACATCATTAATCACTAGTACACAGGTACAATACATATGTGAAATTCTTATGTGCAAGTCTCCCTTAGCAGCCGAGGCATTAAAAGAAATATAAAATAGAAGGAAATAAAGGACGGAGTACAATTATGCCAGTGATATATTTTAACTGGCCATTTGGTGTATGTGTGAAAACTGATCTTACAAGTGTCACTGCAGGTACACTTTGAAGATGACCAATTCATTTCCACAAAAAAGGCCAACTGAAGCTCAAAGCAGATGCTGCCCCCACAATCTTCAGACACCACCCTAAGCCTAAAAGAAGGAGGGCCCCATCAAGAAGATTATCAGAAATGATATTGAATCAAATAAATGGTGAACACAACTATTGTTCAACATCAAACTTGGGTGTGATGTAAATGAATAGCCTACATTGTTTACATTTAATATGATCTAGACAACAGCATATTGAAATCACAATGGAATCATATCTATTCTATCAATATTATACCTAGAACAGAGAGGTCACTCATTCACGAGTCATGCACACATCCTGATCACAAACCTAGTTCCACTTTTTTATGGCACAGAATTAGCTCTCTAGGTTAAGGTAAGGTACACTTCATTATCATCAGCAGCCGAGTACAAGTACATAGTGAGATGAAATATGAGATAAATCATTTAACATTAACAATGGCAGCAGAGTATTGCTTACAACGGTACCCTATGGAAGTGTCGCCACTCTGTTTTCTCTACCACTCTGAGTAGGAGCCTAGTGGTTAAAACACCTGCAAGTGAATCCGATAACCACAAAGTCGCAGGTTCAAACCCCCACACTTAACCCTCAGTTGCTCCAGGAGGACTGTTCCTGTAGCTATTGATCGTAAGTCGCTCTGGATAAGAGTGTCAGCCAAATTCCCCCTTTACATCTCTTCTCCATATTTGCAGAATAATAATGCAATTTTCACCGCCCCATGCAAATGTCATTGCTCTCTGTTAGCTGTGGCTGCTTGCCCCCATGCCCCCATGCCCCCAAGGCCCTTAACCTCTTCTTCATTCTCTACTCTGTGCAAGGAACAAATAACGTTCCACCCGCATGGCCCTGAACTTCAGAATATGGACAGCAATGCATGATTCATGCTTCTGAACTGGTAAACATTACTGAATGCGAGTAAGTTTGCCTCTGCGCCAACAGCTGGCTCACCATCTGTGGGGTAACTCATCATCGGTGAAAAGACACCCAGCACACATGCATTACTTTTACAAGAGAAAAGCAGATTTTGTGTCTGGTATAATCTACACTATATGGAAAAAAGTATTGGGATGCCTGGCCATTACACCAACAGGAACTTCAGTGAAATTGCGTTCAAATACCTATCGAGTTGCCCCCCCCCCCTCTTGCAGCTATTTTAGTTTCCACTCTTCTTGGAAGGCTTTCCACAAGATTTTGAAGTTTCTGTGGGAATTTGTGTCATTTATTATGTAGAGCATTAATGAGGTCGGGAACTGATGTTGGACGAGAAGGCCTGGCTTGCAATCCAGTTCGTCCCAAAGGTGTTGGATGGGGTTGAGGTCGGAGCTCTGTTTGGGCCAGTCAAGTTCTTCCACACTGAACTCATCCAGCCATGTCTTTATGGTCCTTGAAATAGAAAAGGTTCTTCCCCAAACTCTGTCCACAAAGTTGCAAAATGTCTTGGTATGCTGAAGCGTTAAGATTACTCTTTACTGGAAGTAAGGGTCCTAGCCCAAACCCTGAAAAGCAAGTGTCCCCGAATACTTTTGTCCATATAGGGTATATTTAAAGCTGTCTGTGCCTGCTGCAGACAGTAGCTGCTTGGCAGCTACTGCATTGTTTGAGAAGCATTGATGCAATTATTATAACAAATGTATGTATGAAACGTCTTAACAACCTATTTTGGATCAGACTTTTATTGGGCGCTCTGGCAGTATGAATCGCATGTGTTCCAAAGATTTTATGTGTATTTATGTTTTATTGCCTGAAGTGGTGTACTCCCATCCTCTCGCACACACTGTTAATTAAAGGACCAGATTATTTCTGGCCCATCTCGTTTACCCTGCAACATTTGTATTTCCTCCAGGAATATTCTAAAGTAAAGAGAGAGAGGGAGAAGAGAAAGAAAAAAGAGACACACAGATATGGCACACTGAGCATGGACCACTGTTAGCTAGGCGCACACATGCACAGCTCGTGTCTGTGCATCAGAGTCAAGCCTCGTGTGCTTGACGTTTCCGCAGGCAGCACAAGCTGAGTCAAAGGTCTTGCTTTCATATCTAGCCTATACGTCTTATTGATGCACTGCCTGTACTGCTTATTGCACCCTTGATGCCAATGGCAAGCGTTTTGGCAGGGAGCATTTATTTAAGCTAAATACATTTTTGGCTCATTGTCTCATAGCAGCTTTGCAGAAATCTGGGTCCTGGCCTCTAATGATTGAGTTCAGACAGTGTGCTGTGGAGTGCACTGGATTTGGCAGTTATAAAAAATAGGACAAGTTTACAAGCTACAAGAGGGAACGTCTATGAAGAAAGCCTACAGTGAAAATCTAAGAAAGACCTGGTGGACTGCTGGTTTGTCTTTTTACAGGGAGAGAGATTGTTTAATGTAAGGGATTTGATTGTTCACTTTTTATAATTTCCCCATTATGGGTGGGATTGAAATGTCATAGCTGTATGTGACTTAACAATAACAGTTGCTTAACAATAAGAACTCAGTGCAGGGCCATGATTATTACTGAGAGGAATGGTTTCGTATTGGTTCAGCCGATTATAAAGGGTAATTCACTCCAGAATGATTACTTGTCAGTAGTGATGGTTAAATACTGAATACTCTCATAGGTATATCCATTAATGTATCCTGTTACAAAAAAGGAACCCATTCCAAATGCATGTGGAAAACTGTTGTTGTTTTACTTAATTCACACGATTCCATTCTGTTTCTGGTTTATACTTTTCTTAATGGAAGTTTTCTGTTTTGTGGAAAATACACCAATCATTTGATAGAAAGTTATGATATAAGTTATGTATTTCCTTTCACTGCTTGCTTCACTCCAGCAATCTTCTAAGCAGTCTTCATGAACTCTCCAACGTGGGGAAACATATTTTAGCCAGATTTGCAGGTGCTGTCAAACCATGTTTTTATGAACGTCGCTTTGCGCACAGTCATGCTGGAACATGAAAGGCCTTCCATAAAAAGGGTAAGGGGGGCATCTGATGGTTAAGTGTCTTGCTCAAGGACACAGTGGTAGAAGGTGGGATTTGAACTTGCAGCTTTGTGATCATTGGGTTCACAGGTAAGTGTTTTATCTACTAGGCTGATACTTACTGCCACGAAGTTGGAATCGTATAATTGTATACAGTTTGTTTGTTGCTAACTAAGGGCCTCAACCCATGTCCTAAAAACAGGCCCAGACAGTTAACCCTCCTCCATCAAACTTGAAGTTTGGCCCTTTGCATTCTGGTAGGTAGCGTTCTCCTGGCTTCCTTCACAGATCAGAATTCTAGGTAAACTTTGTTCTCTAGAGCTCATGTTTCCACTGCTTGAGTAGCGATGTATCCACATACTTTTGGCCACATTGTGTCGAGTGCAAACCTCCTAAATGTAAAATACACGTATCTATCCAGTACAACAGTGATAAGCTTTCCACTGATCCACTTCAGAGGAGTTCAGTTGAATCATTCCTCAACGACTTAGTAACACTAACACTGTCTCATGACTTTTTGCATCCTCTTTAGAGACTTCTGTTTTTAAAATAGAAATCAAACATTGAGTGTTTATTATTTATTTAAAGCATAACTGTTCTGAAAATGTAACTATCATGAATATTGCTTTTCAAAATACAATGAGGATAGAGAATGCATTTTTCTGTTCAGAATGTGCTCTCCATACTTTGATCTATTATCTATTGTATCCCATCCCTGACTGCAGACACTCCAGATTTGCACTGCATTAAAATATGGGATTTTGTTCGTCATCAAATATAAAAAGTGATGCTTGACCATGAAGATCCTTACACTTGTTTGATCATGATTTTGATCTATCATTTCTTTACCCAGATAGAAGAATCACTACATTCCATTTAATCATCCAAAAAATGGTGGATGAGACTATAAAAAGAAATGCTAAAATGTATTTTTGCATAACATAATCCCAAGGTCAAACCGGACCACCATCAGACCACACTCTGTTTTCCCTTTCTCCCTCTTCCTCTTATGCCTTACGGCATCCCGCAGCTCTGCTCTATTGAGTCATTTTTCCCTCGCAATTTTCATGACACAGTATTACGTAAATGCATGGGCGTCCAGGCCATATCTGAGCAAAGAAGAGTGGACTTAATTACATTTTATGTTGACTTGACCTAATGCTATTTCATAACCTGCTGTCCAAAGCAATGACTAGGCCTGAAGAGATGTGGGGTATATTAACCTTACATAGATTTAACCATAAGGCCAGACAAGACGACAGCTGTGGACAAACATCACAAAAGTCCAGTAGAGAATGTACGCAAAAAGAAAGAACATGCTTGACTTTTCAAAAGGTTTTGAAGACAAACTTTTCTTTCATGGTTTGCAATTTCATAGATATTTCTAGAATAGTTTAGATATTTACATTTTACTTTAAAAATTAGTGATAGCTGTCAAATCATTATTCGGACTAAACATACTGTCCAAGGACACTTTGATGAACATGAAGTGTGCTGTAATATTATTAAAAATACACTATATGGACAAAAGTATTGGGATGCCTGACCATAATGCCAGCAGGGACTTTAATGATATTGCGTTCAAATAAATAGACTGTAATATGGACTTGACCCCCCCCCCCTTTGCAGCTATAACAGCTTCCATTCTTCTTTTGGTTTTCCACAAGATTTTAGAGGGTTTCTGTGGGAATTTGTGCCCATTCATTCAGTTGGGCATTTATGAGGTCAGGCAGTGAGGCCAGTCAAGTTCTTCCACACTGAACTCATCCAGCCATGTCTTTATGGACCTTGCTTTGTGCACTGGAGCACAAATTCATGCTGGAATAGAAACGGTTCTTCACCAAACTGAGTCCACAAAGTTGGAAGCATGGCATTGTCCAAAATGTCTTGGTCTGCTGAAACAGTAAGATTACTGCCTTACTGCCTTCACAGGAAGTAAGGGACTTAACCCAAACCTAGAAAAACATGTGTCCCAATACTTTTGTTCATATTGTGTAGCTGCTTAGCTGTTCTTTTGCTTTACAACTTTTGCCTACCAAACTTTTGTTTAATTTATAATTAATATTACAATAAACAAACACACCAGTTTCTGATAAGTAATATCTTTGACATTTTGTATAAGAAAAAAAAAGACACATTATGAAGATTTTACCATGGTTATCAGTTTTAGGTGCTCAGCTTTACCCAATAACATGACCTCTCTTGATCTATTGCTGTATGTTATGTCAATATGTCTTGCAGGTGATTTATCCTTCTTAACTGAAATGTAATCATAAAATCACCATTACTCAAAAAAAAAAAAAAAAAGAAAGAAAGAAAGCAAAGTATTTGTCATGGACATTGCTTTGCTTTTAATTTGAAAAGCTTTTATTTCTATTTTCTGTCAGCCACTGATGCCCTTATGTGTTCTCGGATTTAATCCTAATCTATCAAACTCCTCTAATCATTATAAGAGTCAGTCTCTGGGAGGATTATGCAATCTGTCTGTGATGAAGCTGTCTGCAGACTCATCTGAGGGCGTGGGGAGGCAGGGGTCAGTGGCGTTAGTGGAAGGTATGGTCAGTAATCTGGAAGCTGGCAGCCACTGCATTAAGCAGTAGAATCAGTCCTGTAGTCCTACTGCTTAAAACAGGGAGTGATGTTTATTGCCTATATATCAGGTCCATACATATTTCAATTACACAATTCTAATCTTTTTGGCTGTATACACCACCATAATGGATTTGAAATTAAATTAACAAG
>JBBIGA010081034.1:0-11644 GCA_037576975.1 Alestes dentex | reverse complement strand
TACACAGTAATTTCAAGAAAATAGAGTCAACAAATAAAGATAATAACTGGCTGAAAATTCATTGAAAGAAGACACAGGTGTGTATGTATATTTGCGAGAATGTTGAAAGGAGGGTTACTGTGTGTACTCTACTAATATGTGTATGCATGTGTATGAGTGTTTATCAGTGTGTGGATCAGCAGGTGCAGCATTAAAGCTGTTTTACACTGGAGTGTTTCCTCTCTCACCTACTGCGAGCATCTCTTTAGAAACACACACACACACACACACACACACACAAACACACACATACACACATACACACACACACACACACACACACACACACACAAACACACACACATACACACACACACACACACACACACACACACTGAACCGAGCTGCTGAACTGGTTCCTTTATTCCAATGACACTGCATATACACACACTAAACAGTTTTGCACAAACAAAAAAAACTTATTCACCACCTGCCACTGTAAATACTTTTACTTCACTCTTGGCATTCCTTTGCATTTTTGCACGCCTACGGACTCTGCTTGTCCTGTAAATTACTGTACAGCTGCTCTTGTGTTTTGTGTGTGTTTAGAGTGCATTAGCTTCAGTAACTTGGTTAACTTGGATGAAGAAGCGCCCCCAGAGTGAGATTTCGCATCACCCCTTCTATTTTTTCCTCATTTATCAAACTAATTTTAAATTTTAATCTAGATCACTGTGGGTGTGGGTTTTGGGGTCAGTTGATCTGATTTCTCTTTGTTATCATATGATTATTAGCAGCTGAGATCTGGTTTCAAGTGGAATAAAAAAAATTCTAAAGCTTGGCTTGGGACAAGACTGCGGGCTAAAGATGCCTTTAACATACTGCCACAATACTCAACATATGAGTAAATAGGGAAATGTTATTTAATGTTCAGTGGAGCTTCACTAGCTAGCTTCATTGGTAGCTTCACTAATTAGCATTATCATTGCCAAGCAGTGGAAAAAACAACAACAACAACAACAAAAAATTCCCCCTCTGCTTGGCAATTATAATGCTAACTAGTGAACCTACCGATGAAGCTAGCTAGTGAAGCTCCAAACAAAGAAAACTTATTCTAGTAATTCTGAATAGACATTATTTCATTCTTCAACAAGATAATGATCCCAAGATTCCCCAGCCTCCAGTTCTTTCTGCTACATGGGACAAGCTGGATTGACAAGTTTGAAATGAGTGTCCAGTAATTTTTTTACATGCGCAAGCTTTTGCAACCATTAAATAGCACTTACAGTATATGCTGTTATATTACACCTCCAAACCAGTCAGTTACAATTGTTTTAAGTATTAAATATGATACTTAAATTATTGCTTTATCTCGCTCTCTGTACAATATTGTTATACACTGACTATTGCTGTTGTATACTACTGTAATCAACAGTAGCAGTACAAACATTCACAATACATTTATAATTCCTTAATCAATAAGCAAAAAAATGACATTGTAGATGTGTCTGTGCAGTGAAGTGAAGTCATCAGTCACTGATCAAGGCTCTACAGTGAAAGACTTTTGTTCTTTAGGTGGGCTTCCACCGCCCTCTCTAGAGCAGCTTGGACGGAGGAGGCCTCACGGAGCAGTGTGTTGACTAACTGAAAATACTTTATTTAAATTCCAGAAAATTGCAAACCTCGTGAGAACTGCCTCAGTCAGAACGACCAGCAATGTCACACTGCCCCCTAGTGGCCATATTTGAAAGTACCACACTGCCACCGTCAGAGGGTGGTGTTTGTGTAGATTCAAAATAATAATAATAATGATAACGACAATAATAATAAAATTAATAAAGTGTTAGTATTATTATTAGTGGTAGTAGTTGTAGTATTATTAGTATTTATTATTATTATTATCATTATCATTTTTATTATTATTTACTTGTTCTTCTTAATAATAACAATAATAACTCTGAGGCTGTAAGTTATAACTAGAAGAAACAAGTTTAATGCAACCAGCCATAAAAAAAACTTTTAGGTTATGATAAAGAAAGACAATTCATGGGTTATAATGCAGACAAGACACAACTCAGAATTATATTTTCAGCAAATATTCAGTCTTTTAATGGACTTTTTGCAAATGTTTTCAACATCATAGCTTATAAACTATACCATCAGGTAATTTACAATATAAAAAGAGATTATTTACATAAAGTGCACTGATCAACAGATCAAAATAAATATTCACTCATTAAATCCAACAAGACATATTTCAAAGAAAAAAAACAACCTTTTCCGCCTTTCTCCTCCATACAGACGTGTAACATAATCCAAAAACATGGGTGATTTAAAAATCTCGCAACATCATCGCCATAGTAACAAGAGTTTGATATTGCAGGACATGAACAAGAGGTTCACTCTAGTTTGCATTTGGAGATCACAGTTTGAAAGGTCTGTTTATTTCATTGCCCTTTAAACCCTCCCTGAGTCTGATGAAGCTTCATATCTGCTTCATGGGAAACAACCGAACCAACCCCACCCAAATCATTCGGTTTGACCTCAAAGACACATGTCAGTGAGAAGGTTCTATAGAAGCTTATTGCCAAAGGCTACAGGACCTTATTGCTTCAGTGTGAACAAATGTGATAATGCTCTTCTCCATGTAGCCTCATTACAGTGACCTATCCTTCTAAAGGCTAGAGGTGCAGAAGCTACAGGGTTGACTGCTCAATCTCATTGTACACGCCCTTCAAAAGGGAGGCTTCATAGATGCATCTGTAAAGGTAACAGTTATATATGGAATCGCTCAAAGAATCATCTGACCACTCAAAGAATCATTTGACAGTTCAAAGAATAATTTTAATGTTTAAATGATTCTTCAAGTGGTTGTAAATGGTTCTTTAAGAGACGTCTGGTTCTTCATGACACCAGAAAGTTTCCTACTAAGGTTACAAGTCAAGCTTTTTTGGTACTATAAAGAAGCCTTTTTACTTAGCGAGTAGTTCCTTGTTGCAAAATCTCTGGTCCCAAAAGAATCATTCTTTTCACACAGTGGTGAAGCGAACGGTCAGTCTAATGTTTGTGGGCCAGACAGTGGCATGGTGTAGCGTGATTTGGCTAAACATCTCAGTTTCTGGGGACGGTCAAGTATAGCAGTTCAGTAGCGGAGTAAATCAATTATAGAATCAATTATAATAGTATAGGTTTTGGTCATTTTTGGCCTCAGAATCTTCATTCTGTTTGTAAAATATGAATATGATATGAAAGTTGGAACAAAACCTCATGTCTCCATTATAGCTGTTTTTCATATTCTTTCAACCAAACCTGGAAATACCAGCTGCTGTTTTCCTAACCTGGGCAACACATAAAAGAGTCTGCCAAATGAGGTGAAATTGTAAAGTTTACACTGTGTCAGAATATACTAACAGAGGAGTGGACCAACAGAAATTGACCAAAATGACTTTTCCAACAGCGGCCACAATAAGATATTTTGGAAATACGAGGTTTTGTTCCAGCTGCGATGGTATGGTTTTTCTTGTCTACTGCAGTGAAATTACTCCAGTCAAAATATTATAAATATTTCTTCACACCAAAATAACGGAAACCAAACCAAATTTGAGCAACGTGAGGTGTCACGATGCACTGAATCGTTTCCTAGAAAAATCTAAGTCAAATGGTTGGTCAGAGATTTACACCCGTACTAGTTGATTAGTGCCCTCTACATGTAAACTGAATAATTAAGGTTACATAGTGTGGATGGAAGAGATGACTGTTGGAGACCCTCATGCGTGTGTGAAGACCTCTTAGGGAATGCACTAGCAATAGAGAACCACTATTGCTAACCAACTGGCACCAGCGTGATCCGCTGTGTTACTAGTGGCTAGTGGCAGGTTTTTGATGTTGAGGTGCTCGTGCATAGCAGAACTATTTCAACACCATCTCAAACTGCACTAAAACACACTGCTGCTGTTCTTCGAGTCCAGAACTGTGTACGTACATAGGACATCTGTCTCGAACTGCAGCAGCTGGCCCATGAAGGCCAGGTTAGGGGAGATGACCTGCCGCCGACGCTTCACAAAGTCGAAGGCCTCGTCAAGACGCACGCGGCGGGCGTGGATCAGGTAGGCCAGGCAGATGGTGGCGGAACGGGAGATCCCAGCCTGACAGTGGACCAAAACACGTCCACCACTCTCCTTCACAGAGTCTGTAAGAGATTGAAGAGGACAAGAGGTTAGTTTGATCAACCCTTCCAAACACCTCACCTGAAGCTTGTATTCCATTTACTTATTTCTTCTCAATTGTTTTTTTTTTTTTTATCAACTGATATTTACAAGTTTCAAAAATATGTTCCATACAATGTCATTTCCTTATTTTTCATGATATCAGCCTTAATGCAATGGCAAATTTTCATACATTTACACAATTGTAATATTAAACTAAGATATTAATATATAAAATATTAAATATGTATTTTGTATTAAATAAAATAATAGCAAACAATATATATTACAATATATGTTATCTAAAAAAAAGGACAAAAGTATGCATCCTCTAAAGAGAAAACACTTAAATAAAAAAGTACTTTGGTGTTTCTAAGATTTCTGTTTATTTGTTTAGCTTAACATATCAGAAAACAACGTAAAATATTGAAAACTTAAATCTAGTCACTTTTACACTGGTTTTATTTTACGTTTAACCTTAATACTTAAAAAAAACCCCATTAGTTTTGCATTAAAATCCGCAGAATTCTGTAGAGGGTGTATTTATTTACATCTCAAACACCAACAACACTGGGAGCGCCAAAAGGTTTTGCGTATGATTCTACTTTTGTCCATGTTTATAGAAAAGAGTGAGTCATCAGAAACCACATAAACAAGTTTATTTGATATGACCAAATATGGTCTGATGGAAGTGTGTGATGACTCCGGCAAGAGGCTAATTGGTGTACATAAGCTTCCATTACTTGTTAGCCGCATTAGCCTATGATAAACTACAGAAGCAAACTCTGGGCTGGTGTGTCACTCTAGATAACAGATCCTGGTCTGTTCTAAAGGAGAGCTACGGTAACAGAGCACTGACCGATAAAGCTGATGGCCTCAGGGAAGAGGACCCGTATGTCTGCGGCCAGGCTGTCCTCCACCCTCAGGTTCATGTAGCGCAGTTCCTGCTCGAACAGGTTGGGGCAGGACGAGGAGACGTTGAGAACGGCTGTGATGCCGCAGCGCTCCAGCGTCTCTCTCTGAGACGAGTGATGAGCACTGCCCAGGAACAGGAATGGCAGGATCTCCACGGGATCGCCCTGCAGAACAAAACACACACAAGCACATTTTAAATTAATATATTCATTATTTAATATATTCATTCACATATTACATAAATACCTTCATATTTAATATATAATACAAAACGCACACAAGCACATATTAAATGAATATGTTAATGTGCAATATAACACACACAAGCACGTTTGGGTTCATCTTTGGAATTTCTGGGACTGGGATAATAACATGCATTCTTATTATTTTCCTCTTTTCAGTTTTGGGGAAAGCACTAGCTGATTACTGACAGATCTGCCTTCAGCATCATTTGCAACCTTAAAAATCTATTTGGTTGTACGATTTGTACTTGTATCCATTTGTTACGATATCAGCTGATTCAGAATTTCCCACTGTTCACACTGTGTGCTGTGCTTCGTTCAGGCGTGACTAAAAGAGGCAACTTTACTTTTACTTTACAGGATATATATCATTTTTCTCTATATCAGCCTTAATGCAATGGCAAATTTAAACACATTTACAGATTTAAGCACATCTACAGAATTGTCCCACCATTTATAATATTAAATTAATATATATTAATATACAATATAAAACACAAAACACACACAAGCATGTCTGGGTTAAATCTATGGAAATTCTGGGACCAGACCTCAGCTAATTGCATGCATTTTTATTAATTTTATAATTTCAGTTCTGGCAAAACAATTAGTTGATTACTGACAGCCCTCTGAAAACATCTCTATGTTTACCTTTATTACCTCATTTACCTCATATTACCTGTCATTAATTATTACTGACCTAAAAATTATTACACCACCTAAAATAATTGCAATTCTTATTCAGCAGTCTGGATCACCAGACGCATGTTAGAGCCAATGGGATGAAACAGTTAACGAGTACATTTAAAGTTAAAAGTCTAGAATTTGACTCTACATCATCACACAAGTTAATAGGAAGTCAGACATGCATCGTTACGTGTTCTTTCTTCTTATGACGGAGACTTTGACATATTTTCTTTTGTAGTTATTCACTCAGCAATTTTATAATGTTTGACAAGAATAAAAAGCAAGGCTGTAATTATCATATATTAATGTGGTGACACACTTTCCTATTAAAATATGAACAAAAAGCACCCCAGTATACTGATAATTTGTAAAAAATTGTATTGGTTTGCTATTTGTATGCTGCCATGTGCTGACGTACGTAAATATTTCACCTGAATGAATGAGTTTGAATTAGATTTTTTTTGCTGAACTATCACTTTTAGAGTTTGTTTAACTTCGAAAGTGTTATCTAAGAAGCATTTAATTTTGCCATAAGTGTTTGTACATGTTTAGCGGACAAAATGACCTACAAAATTTCATAAAATGCAGGAGTTGTAGGATTGGAAGTGTGAGGCTCCAGGCCAACAGGGTTCAGCACAGCAGACAGATTTCATCAGCTAATTCCTATGGGTTCAATTGTGTCAGAAGAGGGAAAACATTAAACTCTGCAAGGCTGCGACCCTCCAGGATCTGAGTGAGTCTGACTGCCGCATCAGAATGTGCAGGAGATGTGTGTCAAAAAATTTGTCATAAATTTGCTTACTTATGTACCTAAATTGAGTTAAATTGGTGTTTTTTTTTTGCCATATTAATCTTTTATTCTTCCATTACTCTTGTATGGGCATAGAGTGTGTATTTAGTACAAATATTGTAAGAGTATTTTCTGGAGAGTTTTATTATATTTTATACTGTTTTTGTCTTTATGTCTGTGTGTGTCGGTGCAGTCTAAGCAGTCCCTGGGGTCAGTTACGTTTTCTGATTCTGATTTTATTTTTTTATTCTTTAATTCTGTACCTGGTCATACAGAGGTGTGCTCTTGGCTGAGTTGAAGGTCTCTGGATCGCTTAGAGCAGAGGGACTCCCACACATGAGCGGTGTGTTTAAACACAACTCAGGATACAGTGCTACAAACTCATCAAAGCCACCTGAAACACACACAAACACACACCATTCAATACTAAATAAACTCAGAAAAACCAAAACCCTTAGAGGCAGCCTATTAAATAATGTTTTGACCAAATGGACCTTTGAAATAATGAACCAATAGAAAATGACAAATGCTTATGTTATTTGCAATAAATAAATACTGAAAATAATGACAAACTGCTTTTACATTGTAAGGGACCATCATCTAAGCTTCAGAATGTTATGATCTCGACTACCGAAGGCACTGAATGTTTTTAGTGTGTTCTGTGTGTTTTATATTTATTATCATGGACCCGATGATGAAGTCCTACTATGGATAAATTTGTCTGAGACTTCACTGCTCATTGCAAAACAACTTTAGAGAACATGCAGATGGTTCTGAGTGAAATTAAATGAAAAAATATAATAAGAGGCATAATCAGGCTTGGTCTTAGACTTTTTAATACTCTGATTAACTATAAATTATGTGTGTGACATTTAATTTATTCAATTATTCATTTAATTTAAATTGACAAACCATGCTCTACAAATAAATAAATAAATCAAAGAGGATGTAATAATACAGCATAATATAGAGCTCAAAACTGTTAATTATGCACAAACACACATATACATACACAATCACACACACACACACACACTAGATTATAACATCCTCTACAGAGTTCGCACATTCTGTACAATCTGTTTGCCTGTTGCCTGTGCAAAGTTCGAATTCATTAGTTGGTAAAAGTTGTTTTGTTAAGTTATTTTATTATATTATGTTTATTAATTCTTAGAAAATAACTGTTAGTTCTCATTCACAGCATTTTATTAGAATTTACTTCACTTTACTGTTTTCCACCTCTTGTGTAGCCACTTGTTCAGCAGTGCTGTGTGATACAGCAGTACTATATGTGTGTATGTGTGTGTGAAAGCAGTGGTGTGTGTGTGTGTGTGTGTGTGTGTGTGAAAGCAGTGGTGTGTGTGTGTGTGTGTGTGTGTGTATGTGTGTGTGTGAAAGCAGAACACTCCGTGTTGAGTGTGTACCTTGCAGGAAGAAGACCTCCGTGTCTCGCCCCCTGAGCTCTTCGTGAAGCGCGCGCAGCAGCAGTCCGGCCACGCTCTCTCTCCTCAGCTCGCGCACAGACTGGCTGGCCTCGTCAAGCACCACCACGCGCGCGCACTCCCCGGCGCGCAGGCGGCGCAGCAGCGCGCGATCCGCCACAAGCCGCTCCAGGGGTCGCGCGCCCACCCCGCTACCGGCCCGCGCGCGCTCCCTGCGCATCAGCACCGAGTTCCAGTTAATGCTGTGGGAGCGCGACACGCGCGCGCCGCAGAACGCGAGGAAGGGACGGCAGTCCAGCAGCAGGGGGAGCGCGCGGGGCCCGGACACCATCTGCGCGAGCTCGCGGCTCGAGATCTCCACCGGCATCACCCAGCGTGTATGTGTTCAGTTACTGTTTTGAAACACCGCTGCTGTTTTCGTGACTTTTAATCGACGGAACAAAACAACATGAAACAATCACAAACTGAATCTGCAAAGTTCCATAAAACACACGAGCTGTCGTCCCGCGAGCTGTTCGTGTTTGTCTCTTTTGTTGTATGTGTTTGTCTCTGTTGTTTTTGAGCATCTGAGGATCTTTTGTAGCAACTGCTCGGGGATCTCCGCCCACTTTCCATCGGTCACAGGCGGAAACTCCATATTTGTGCATTAGTGCTCACACCGGCACTGCCATATTAGGGTTGGTGACGCGCGCCCCTCCGGTTCCCACAGGCACTTGGTGGGCTGGGGTTACACACACACATGCTCACACTTATTTTTCTCTCTTTCTTGGCATCTGTCTGTCTGTTTGCCTCTCTCTTTCACTAATTTTTTCTCTGCCCCTCTCTGTCTCCCCATCTCTCTCTCTGGATTAATGGATTAATACCATTTCTACACATACACACACACGCGCGCGCACACACACGCACACATACATAGTATACAAAAATTATTTAAATGACTGAATCACCAACAAATTACTGTTCAATGCAATGATGTATCAAACATGTACATGTTTACATGGATCATCTTTGTGTATGTGTGTGGGCGGTATGTGATGCAGGTGGGCAGTTTTCCATGCAGGTGCAGAAACATGGGGGACGAACAAAAAGACAGGACGTTAGAGAATAGAACAAAACCTAAACCCACCTATCCTACCCACCCACCATACACACACACACACACACACACACGCACACTTGCATACACACAGAATAACCATTCACACATTAACTGGCTGATAAAGACCCACTGTCTTTAATACAGAGGTGCTGCTTTTCTCTTGTACATATGTACACATGTACACACGTATGCATGCGCGCGCACACATACACACACACACACACACACACACACAGAGAAGGAATGTGTTTTTATGAATGAACTGACTGGTGAGACGACAGACTGACCATTTGGAAAGGAAATAATGCTGCAGGCTTTGGATTAAAGCTGGAATTAAACAGCCAGCTGATCTTTTATTGCAATCTTTAATCTGAGGGTACATTCATTCACTACACATACACTCCAATAAACCTGCACCCACCATAGCACTCTCTCCTCACTCCCTCTCGATTCAGTTCAGTTCAGTTCAGTTCAGTTCAGTTCCCTCTCTGATACCTTCAAGTCAAAACAATTGTTATTTTTTTCTTACACATAAAGTTGCTTGCCAAAGTTTGGACACCCTGATCAAATTATGTTTAGCTGATTTTCAGTTAACATCACCTCCGCAATAAAATATGGTAATAATTATTCTAATTGTAATTCATTTATTTATTTATTTCATGTAATATGTTTGGGGAAAAAAAACTACTGTTGGCAAATGTTATGTATGAGGGTAGATCTATCATGCTTTGCCGGGTGTGTGGTGGCCAGTAGCTCATGAAATGTGAGGATAAAAGAGAAGAAAGATTCTGTTAAGCATCAACACATCCTGGAAGCTAATCTCCCAGAGTCAGTGAAGAAACTGGAGAAGAAAAGACATTGGATATTACAGCAAGACAATGATCCAAAACACATCAAAACCAACCTGGAACCTTGAAGAAATAAAAGATTAATATTTCACAGTCCCCAGAATACAACATTATTTTACAAAATTGTGTTTGTCCTAAACATGTCCTAAAAAGCTTCTGAAAATAAAAGTAGAAGTTTTTTCGGTGGTTTTAGCCAAAGGTGGTCATATACAACGTTGGAAAAACAGGTCCTGGTAAACTTTAGTCCAAGGTACAAACATTATGAGGTACATTACATTCACTTTCTCAGGGGAAAGGGGTTCATTCAGAAATGTAGTGATTGAGCGTCCTGGGTGCCTTAAGAAAGACCTGACTTAACCACTACTAAGATAATAACTAGCCAGCAGTGGTCCTGTGGTTAGAAACTGACCAATCACGAACAGGGTCTGTAATAGTACACCTATTTAATGAATGTATTACCAGCTCACAAAATATCAACTTCTTTTTGTTTTTTTTTACCAACAAATGAGAATGAAAGTATGTAAATAGTATATTTACTATATATATATTAATGCTGGGCAACAATTACATTTTTGAATCGTGATTCATTGCATGGTTTATTGTGATACACAAAATTAAATAATTAATTCAAAAGTAGTTTTATTTTAAAAGTACTGCTATATGAACAAAAGTGAAATAACATTTGGTTTGCAAACACTTTAAGCAAATGAGCTTTTCAACAGCAGTTTTCCCTTTAACACAGTTACACAGCTGCAGTTCAAATATTTCTTCTAAATTTCAACTTAAACATTAATGTAATCATATCAAATGTAATCATATCAAATATAAAACCAAAGCGGTTTGCTTCTGCAGGACATTCAGGACATTCACGTATCTAGTTTGTTATAGAAATACAAGTTACTCTCAGAGTCTAGAGCATGGGGGGTGGAACCATTATAGCAGCGGCAAATGAAAGTATTGTGGCAAGCATGAGAGACAGAATGCAAAGCAATGCTGACTATCTTTCATTTTCTAGCTCCACAGATTCAAATAAAGACTTTCAGCAGGATGTACTGTGCCCCAAACTGGCATAACTCCGTACACCTTTCAACTCTAACCCTCAGCCCCCGTCTCGCCCATCATCCTACTCCCGCTGTCAACACACCAGAGGAGGGTGACTGACAAGAAGGGATCAAACACACACAAAAAGCACACAGAGACACACATGATCACTTTAACATTACACACAAACATCTACCCCCCTCCTAAATGTCCCCAAAACACATTAAACAGCCCAAGTGGCCACTAACGTGGCACCTCGAGCCGCTCGCCCTGCTCGCCTTGCGATCAGGAAGTCGCGGGTTCGATTCCCAAGACCACTAGGCACCTCTGAGGTACCCTGAGCAAGGTACCGTCCTCACACACTGCTCCCTGGATGCTTCACTTGGAGAATGGGTT